>PVKS010005724.1:0-83133 GCA_004027875.1 Aplodontia rufa
ACATAGCAGGCTTCAAAAAAGAAAGATAAAATGCAAAGAAAAGTTTCTTAAATTCCTCCTTTCGAGGAAACGCAGGCCTGGAACAGAACTTCCGGTTGTGGAGCTGCTCAAACGTCCCACTTATCAAAGGCAGGGAGCCCCCCCGGGTGTGGTCAGAAGGCACCTGCCAGGAACACCCTAAATTGTCCTTCCCACCCAAAGCGCTCAGAAAAGCACATTTCACCTGGGAGAGCGCCCTCCGTCTGTTACAGGTAAAGATGTATTGATTATCAGGATATTGATGAAGCCCTTTCACAGAGGGAGGAAAAACAGCCTGTGCTTTTCCGCCGGGATTGTGCTGTTAAAACATAGGAACAGAAAAGCCAGAGAGTGTGGCTGTTTAATTACAGTTCCGAATCGATCCCTTCGTTTGCCGTCTCCTAATGTGTTATGCACGCTTCCAGCCAATCTACCCGGTGCTCAGTATAGAATCATATTTATAAATTCTTCTAAATATTTAATGCCTGCCCATGTAAGTTCCTAAATCAAAGAACTCTAAGAGACTAACCTCATCGGCCTCAGACTGAAAATTTAGGAAAAAGGCAGAGATAGGTCAAACCTGATACGTAAGGATTTTTAGAAAACACAGTCTGTGCATCTGAGTACTCAGGGTGTCAGATAGTGTGCATTAATTAGAACTTATGGATTAATATAACAAGAGCTATGTGATGGTGTAAATATCATACAGCACTACATAATGAAATGCACCTCACATGCGGGCAATGTGGAAGCGAAATGTAAATTTATGTGGTTTAATAAGCTCATTATTGAATAACATATAAAAATTGAACAGAAACAATCTTGGCTTCATTAGCATGTGATATAAATTACTTTTTAAAACTCTGTTCTGAAACAAATTGTACCACGAGAGGCAAGGTCCCTGATTGTGTTGGGTAGAGGAGCCACAGGATTTTGGAAAAGTTTAGAGATCATTAACAGTAACCTGCAGACCAATGCAGATACACGCAGAAGCCGGTGTGTGCATGTGTGTGTGTTAGTGTGTGCACCAGTTTACAATCACCGACGCTGCGTAACACCATTGAGCAAACGTGCCAGATGGAGCCACGCAAGTGGGCGATGACATTTGGTCATCTGTGGAAGCCTCGGCTGGAAATGCAGTGGAAGATGCCCAGCTGTGTTGTTCAGGCACCGAGTGGCCCTGTCTGCAGGTTTCTTCTTGATTGATGAAGGCGTTAGGGAATGACCACCAGCGAGCCTGCTAAGACCAAAGGACGGTGGTGCTGGGTGCTGCTCGGGCTGTTGCTCATTACCCTCCCATTCCAGAGGAGCAGTCAGCACAAAGCTAGGTCAGCATGGCGGCAGAAATCTGTAAGCGCAGCACCTCTGTCATCTCCTAGCCACTCTGAAAGGAACAGGCACCTTGTCTTTTTAAAGAGGTTTCCATACGCCGAAGAAGACATGTGTGATAAATTAAGCACTTCTTTCCAGACACTGAAAACATAATAGTGATATAATTAATTACAGTCATATTCTTGTTAAAATTGTGCAGAAAAATTACACCTTTTTCGATTAGCATGAAATATAAGTGTCAAATCTGTAATAAAACCCTGATCAATAAAACAATAATAATTGTGTTGTTAAAAGCGGACATCGAAAGGTGTTCGTGGCAACATATTTTAAAGGTTAGAAACCCTTTTAAAATAAACGGATTTCATCTTTACACTATGTCATCTAAATCATGACTGTGTTTGTGTATACAATTATAATCGGACGATAAATTGCAGCTATTGAATGGATTACGTCTGCACTTCTTGACCTCGTAAATCTGAGATTGTCATAGCTTTAGAAAATGCTTGTGTAACAATCAGTTGATTACATGGTAGGAGCAGCTGTGTGCATGTTAACTGGAAAATATGAAAGGGGAAGGGTAATTCAGAGTTCAATGGCACAACTTTATAACGCATCTGACACTTCTTTAACACTTTCAGCCCCTCCACTTGAAATTTGCTCAAGCTTTGAGTAAGTTTTCGTGTTTAGGCGAATGGGTCTCCACTTAAATGCAAATATTTATTAAGATTCCTGAGAGGACCTTGGAGAGCCTTCTTGCAGCTCCAGTAGTGTAGCGTGGTGCCAGGAAGATGCCGTCCCATGGGCTGCAGCAGTGGAGGGAGAAGTCCTCTCTTGGTCCCAAGGGCACCTGCTTGTGAGAATGCAGCGCAGCCCTTCAGTCCACGCTGGGAAGAAACGCGTCAGAGACACCTTACCAGATGGAAAAATTAAAACTGAAAATGATGCCGCTCAGGAACACAGAATGCTTAAAGTACATGGCACTAGCGTGCTTAAAGTGTGCTGTCCTGGAATCTGCGATTTTATGTTGAACACGAGAGGCATTTCTATTTTTATCTCTTCTTAAGGAGAATTGGTATTAACTCAAATTTATCTGTTTATATATAGCTTCCACCTTCAGAAATTCATATAGAATACGACCCAATTCTGAAAATCTCATGTATTAAAATGGTATTAATCAAAGATTCAAAGAGAATTAGATTATTAATAATGAAATATTTTCATTTACTTTAATTTTCTCAGATGAAAGGAACTGTTTTCAGCATTAGTTAGGAATTTACAGCCTGTTCATAAAAGTGGCCTTTTTCTCATTTTGCATATAAAGTTAGAGTATAGAACAGTTAAACAGCTAATCCCAAGGTCACAGCGGAACAGGGAATCCAGGGCAGCTGAGAAGGGAAGCCTCAAGGCTTGAGCTCACGAGGAAAAATGGCCTTTTCAAAACCCCTATTTAATAACATTTAATGATTAAATCACCACGAAAATAAAACATCTTGCTCTAAAGGCATTCTGGAGCGGTGGAATAGAAGGCAGGGATTTATGATGCCCACTCGGCTTTGCTGGATCGCCCGGCTACAGGCGGGGACAGATGTGCCACCTGAGGGCCGCACCCCAGGCTTTCTGGAGATGGCAGGGCGTGCGGGTCCCAGAGAGCAGGCGGGTTGGCCTCCGTGGGTTTTGAGGGCAAGTGATGGAAAGCAATTGCGTTAGTTGTGTCTCCTTCTGACCTGGCCCCTTCCGAGCCTGCGTATTACGATTTCTTTGACATTGCCGTTGGCGGTTGTGTTAGGGTGACATTGAAGGGACTCCCGCTGTTGGACTCTGCTGAGTGCTTTGAAGCTGAACTTCCAGCGCCAGTCCTCGCGTGGGGCGGTGTGGATGCCATCTCTCACGTGGTGCCTGATGTGACCTGCAGAGGAATTTCTAGTCCTTAACTCCTGGTTGGAAGACGAAGGGGGTGGGTGTGCTGTGTCCACCACAGAGCTGCAGGGGTCCCAGCCCCTGTGCATCCGGGTCCTTCAGCTGCCAGAACTCGAATTCCCAACCACAGGGCAGCACTGCCCCCAGGCTCTGGTTTGCCGGCTCTGCCTTCCCAACGTGGGTTCTGAACCCCAGTAACTAAAGCTGCCAACAACCAGAAGCTCCAACGCTTTCAGATTGAAAAGTTTACCCCAAAGTTGTGGACTGAAAAGTGACACGCAGACCAGTATGGCTCGCTGATTTTTGTCACTGTCCTTGGTTTGTCTGGTCGTAAGGTAAGGTATAGTCACTACAGCTCGCTATTGGTGTTTGGGGATTTTTTCATTTCTGCAAAAAAGTAAAGCCAATCAGAATTTACCATGTAAGTCAAAGGCTTCCTTACTGGTTGGTGGTTTCTGCGATCAACCAACCCTGGAGGGATTTCCCTTGGTGCAGTAGCGTCTACCGCATGGCAGGGCCACAGCAGCCCGTGCAGAACAGGTCACGTCAGGTTGCTTCCTTTGGTGTTCTCGACGTGGACATGCGGCGAATCAGCCCAATGCGCTGACGATTTCAGGTGAATATGGCGTTTGGGGCCATTTGATCTCTGGCTCTTGGAAGACGCTCATGCTCAGCTGTGCCAACCTAACCTTTCCTCAACCGAGTCCAGGAACAGGTGTCACTGCGTGCCCCTCTGGACTTCTGTCTTTCTGCCCTTGGAAGAGCAACCCCTACCGACACAGGGCTGCTGGGCTGCTCTGCCCTCACTGGTTCACATTTACTGTCCCAACCATGGGTGCTGATCAGCTTTTAGCATTTCTTGAGATCTTTGTTTGACTGTCTCTTCTCTCAGTACAGTCCCCTGCCTCCCCGAGGTCAGGACGTCCCAGCACCTCCCTTCACGGCAGCCTTGAGCATTCTGAGCTGATGCTGCCTACCGGCCACACAGCCGATGGTGGTCCGAGAGCATCTGAGAGCATCCCAAGGGAGCTGGAACGCCTGCCGCTGAGAGCCTGTGCTGTGGGCTCTTCCTTGTGGGCGGGGATGCTGGTGTCAGGTTGCCCATGGGCCCCAGCGTAGCACCCTTGAGCACCCACAGTCCCCATAACCACCTCGCAACTCTGAAATGGGCTGATGCTGCATTAGGTCTTTTACTGTGACTTGGGAACCTCTTACCTGTGCTCACATAGGAATCTTTCCACAGTAATGGACTTCAGGGACCTGAGGTATAATGAGTCTGTGCTGTCCCTCAAGTCCCTGCCACGGAGGGTCATATTCAGGCTGTCTCGGTTTCAGCATGTGTTTATGGATGTATTTTGTTGTTGTTTGTACCAGGAATTGAATCCAAGGTGCTTACTCACTAGGACATATCCCCAGCTCTTTTTTACTTTGAGACAAGGTCTTGCTGAGATGCTGAGGCTGGCCTCCAACCTGTAATCCTCCTGCCTCAGCCTCCCTTCTCTGCAGGCATGGCTGGTTTGTTGGGAGGTTCTTGCTCATACTGTTCATTTGATCTCTTTCTATCCTTTTTAAAAATGCGAGTAATCTTTTTGTGCCCCCATTTAACAGTGTCAGAAAATACTTTGGATTGCAGTCATTGCTGAATGATTCAGAGCTCCTTGTCTTCAGTTCAGAAGGCTCTACCAATGCACAATGTTTGCAGTGTGGCTGGGAGGACCTGTGCCAGTCCTGGGTTGTGTCCACCACACCTGTTAGAAAATTCGTCTCCTGCTCACACTTCCTGAAGAGGAGGCTGGTGTTTGCAATTCAGAGCAATAATTGATCTGCCATCCTTTTTAAACCCGAAAATATCATCTTAAAACAAATGGATTCTAAAATGTGGAAAAATCCAGTTTTTATAAAGTAAATTACACTTTACATGTAGTAAGGGAAATTCAAAATGGAAAGAAAAGTTTGTGAGAGATTGAGGACAGTGAAGATTGTGTCGATGTTCCAGTTTCATCATCACCCATTTCCATAAATTACCAAGACCATCAGTGAATAGTGCCACGTGACTCTGAGTTCCAGCAGCACAGCTCTTGGGACTGTAAGATAGGTGGCATAGGTGTGTCCCACTTTTCAGGTCCACATGCCCGTGTCTGTGGGATGTTTTTCTAAGTCACTTCTGTCCCTGAGCCTGTCTCCCCTGCTATGACAGATGACAGTGTTAGCAGGGATCTGCTATGGAGGCTGTGTGCTATGAATGTAGATAATTTCTTAAATAATGGTGCTGAGGAACATGGAGTACACAGAAAGTCCCACAGCAGTTCCAAGAGGAAAAAATTAGAACCGTGTCTCTGGAAGCTGGGGAGACCTGGCGACCTCAGAGACTACAGGGTCACTGCATTCCAGTTCCCTTGGGGCACATTGCTCTGCGGCTCTGCTGCAGACACATCAGGTGAAGGTCATGTGACCAAGCCCTTCCGGCAAGGTGAGGCTGTGCTGGGTGGGCGAAAGAAGTACTGGCACCCTTCACGGTGACGTCCTGTGTGACCAGGAAGCTGGACTTGGGGCCAGCCAGCCTGTGTGACGTGAACTTGGTTCACGTGCTTGGCCTTGGAAGGGGATGCTACACTTGGGCAGAGGCAGCCTGTAAGCCTTCACCACGGTCACCTGACCCTGGTGGATGACCAATCACCTGGGGCCAGCTGGGCCAGTGTGCAGCCCTTTAGAAACGTCTATTTTATTTTAAATGTAGTCAGTACTATAAATCTAAAGGAGGCCTATAGGACTGAAGTCCAGCAGTCTATACAAAATGCCCATCACTGTGACGGCTAATTCAAAGGCAGACAGTTGCTCTGTGGTCTCCAAAATGGTGCAGACCTCCGCATCCCCCTTCTGGGTCCAATCCCTTGCTCACTGATACTTGAACCGTATATGGTCATTGGATTCCTATTTGTTGTTCACCCTATTCTTAGTGTAGAGGAATGGTAGGAATTTAAACACTCCGCTCCTTAGCATTTGGGAAGTGCCATTGACCAGACCTCAGCTTCAGGTACTGGGCTGAGGGTCAGCGGTGGCCTCCTCCCTGGGAGAGGGGAGCGCGCCCTGCTCTTGGCGGTTTTGCTTCTTAAGTAGCAGACCCTATTTCTTCTTTCCTTGTTGCTTCCAGTCTTCTCCTTGGATTTTCAGTCCCTCTGATCCACATGGCTCCTTGTTCTCCCTGCACACAGGGCCAGCTCTTTGTTAGAACGGCAGATAGAGCAAAGGACATAGGAGCGGGGAAGGAGGAGGGACTGGACAGAGAGGGAGGAAACCAGAGAAAAGCAGCGGGCATTTGTCTTTAGGTCAAGCACGCACACTGGCACACTTAAAATCCCACTCATGGGATGCCTGCTGCATGCATGTTTGGCGTGGGTTTTGGGGAAGTCACGAGAAACGTGGCTTCATGTCGGTGTAGACTTCTGCACATCAAGGTTTGACAGACATCCCAAACACCATGACCGTATTTGATGTTAAGACGCCAGAGTCAAGATCACCGAACAACGGTCGGACCTGGCTCTACCCTCTAGGCCTTAAAATATGTATTTCCTGGCATGCTACAAGAAAAGTTTCCTGACCCCTGCTAAAAAGATACCCAGTGAGACTTCTCTATTGAAAACATGCCTTTAACATAATAAGTTTACCAAGTGTGTGTTTCCTTTGGTCATCAAGAAAATCGGCCATGAACAGAAATAATTTGGGCAGAAAAAACTAGACACAAAAAATTACAGAGAACAATTTAAAAAAAACCCTGAAGACTAAAGATCATGCCTGAAAAAGAAAGAAATGGAAACATGGAAAAAAATAAAGAATATTCCTCCCACCATCTTTGTTCTTAAACCAAACAGTGGACTAACGCTGCCCAATTAAAAACAATCGCTTGCTTTTTCAACACCTGTAACTTTCCAAAGCACTCTCTTGATAGAGTTTAAGGCCTTATAAGCTGTGTTATAGCAGTAACTCAGTTTTTATTGTTTGGCACAATGAAACTCAATTGTGTGGACACTCTTTTTATCTTTCACAGTGACAGTTACTTAGCTCAGCCGGGAGATTTAGTTGAAAATTCAGAAATTCCTTGAACACCCTCCTTGCTTGAAGTTCTCTCCAGACAGCTTCAGTGTTTGAAGAAACAATCCTAAAGTTATCTTTGTTTGCTAATGTGGTTAACCAGTGACATGATTTTAGAAGAAATAATCCCTACATGTGCTCTGAAAATGCGTTTAACAGAAGCTGTGTGCAGTGTGAACGTAAATATCTTCCGACGCCTGGTAGGGATGCAGTTTCAAGCAAGGCTAGTTTTATAATCAAGGCACTTTCTGGGCTGGGGCCATGGCTCGGTGGTACAGCACTTACTTAGCCTGCACAGGGCCCTGGGTTCAATTCTCAGGGTGGCACAAAAAATAACAGACGCCTTCTAAGGAAGCATTAAGGAATTCCATTTAAGACCCTGGTTGTGTGCATCGTGTTGGTCAAAGATGAAGATCAAAGGACACTTTCACTTGGCTGCAAATGATTCCAAGTGGGAAAAAGCCTAGAAATTGCTGTGCATTAGGGTGGCCTGGCCTGTGGGCTGCATTGCTGGTGCTAACTGAACACAGGTCTCATGACACACTGGGATCTAGAGCGGGAGACCATCAGGGTACAGCTTCAGAGAAGCCATATGGAGGAAGATTCGAGGGTCTGGTTGTATGGAGCATGGTGAGGTCATGAAACTGTGTTCTCAGCTATGACCATTGGGTTGATCATGGTGGTGTCTTCTCTTCTATTGGGTGAGAACTTTGTCTTACTGTTTTCAGTTACTCAAACAGAATGCCTGTGGGTGGGTGATTTATAAAGGAAAGAGGTTTATATAGCCCACGGTTCTAGAGGCTGCGGGTTTAAGATCATGGTGGCCTCCTGAGGCCAGGGCCTCATGCTGCTTCATAGCAGGACACAGGCTCAGAAGGGAAAGCAGGGTTTGCAGAAGGGACCCACTCTTGCAATTGCCTGCCCATGGGTGCTGCATGAGTCCCTCTTAACAACCTAGGAACCTGTGGAGATGCCACTTCCAGAGGCTTCCACAGGATCAGCCAGACTTCAACACAGCCTTGGGACAGTCCATGCTAACCGTGGCAGGCTGGTGACATCCAAGTCACCTTCTGGGTGGCCCACTGTACAGAGAGTGTGGCATTCAGCAAGGTGAATAGACCCTGTGCATGTGGCCTCTGGTTGATTGACAGTGGCTGAGGACAGCTGTGGCTGTGTCCAGCCCCTGGAGGGTGGCGCTGGGTTTGTTTGGAGAGGAGGTAGTGCGTTGTGCATGGCTACCCTCGTTCAGGACTGGAGGAGGAGAGGGGATGTGGCTGTGCCACCCAAGCAGCCTTGACGTCTTCTCCTGTTCCTGTTCATCCTTTGCTCAGGTTCCCCTGAGCCTCTTAACAATGCCCCGTCTTTAAATGGGGGAAAGCCAAGGGTGGCCGGCCAGCCCAAGCCTCCTCCTTTCCAGTCTGTTGCTCACTGTTGCTTCTTGGCCCACAGAATCTGGAATAGTTGCTCTCTTGGTCTTCAGAGAGGAAGCAGCTCTGATACATCCATCCTAGGCCACAGTCATTCTGGACAATGTTGTGGGGAGTCCTGCGGGGAAAATGAACTCTCCACACCCCGCGGAGATCAGGTGCACACTGCTAGATGCAAGGGTTCAGCTTTGTTTATTTATTTTTTACCATCCAACTGCCGAGGTTTTAGCATGTTCATTAGTAGATAATACATCATCCTGCTCACACGCATAGTGGATTAGTAGTTTCTGAATATTTCACCAAGAAAAGCTCTCTTTGTCGATCATCCAATAAACGGTCTCAGAACAGCTTTCCGCATAGCACGGTGGACTATCGCTGGGGACAAAATGATCACGGCAGTGGGCTGCTGACTTCGCACTCGCAGGGTGGAGGTACTGCGCTCAGAACTGCAGAGGACTTGCTTGATGTCACGGAACTCGTGGGACTAAGATCTTTGACCTGCTCCTCCCCTGAAGAGGGAAACTGAGGCTCAGAGCAGGTGGTAATTTTTCCAGATCACATAGCAGCAGAAGGGACAGATTTCAAACCCAGGCCTGATCTACTCTAGCACTGTATCAGTACTCAGCTGCTTCTCCACACTCAAACCTGTAAGCAAAATGAAAATCAAGCCAGGCTGACAGGACTGGGCAAACCTCACAGCCTTTAAAACTCCCTTTTCTTCTAATTGTGGATTGGAACATACAGGAAAAAGGAATCAATTATCCCACTCCTTCCATAATACACCAAGAACAGATTCAGGGTATTTTCTTTAACACCGTGCCTCTGTGTGTGTGTGTAACCAGATTACATCTGTCATACATGTATCATTATAAAGCATTTCTAATTAATACATGATAACTTCATGATAAATATCCATCAGAGAAAAATAATTTAATTCCATTGTGTAAACGTTCTGTGGGCTTCACCATCCTCTGAATGGAATCTCAGGTTTGTCGTAGGTTTGGGGACTTTTATTTAGAGCATTATAGTGTCATATAAGGGACTCATTTTGGCAAAATTATACATGCATGGATTCTGACCCCTCTTCCTCGCTCGTGCTCCCCCCACTCTCCCTCCTCCTCTCCGCTATTTCCCTTTCACTCACTTATTTTGATCGGTGCTTGGCAGGTACTCACGGAAGTGGAGTTGACTGCGGCGGATGTGCACGCACACAGTGTGACTGTCAAGTTCTCTCTGCACCCCCTCCCTTTCCATCTTCTGCTCCGATCGCCCTGGATCTTTACAGCATCCAACTCCATTTGCCCCCTCACTTTGCTCCAGTTCCTGCGTACGAGAGGGAACATTTTGTCATAAATCACACTGTGTAGAACAACCTGGTACATAAAGTTTTGTCCGCATCCCTAATTATTTTCTGGGAATAAGGCTCCTAGATTGGAATAACTGGGCAGATACATATCTATGTTTTTCAAAAGTTGGTCTGAATGGGTTTGGGGTGATTAAGCCAATTAACACGGGTGCCAGTCTCGCATCACCTCCCCCTGTGCTCACGGCATCGGCATGCCAGCGTGGCTTCCTTCGGAGGTGAAAGCCTTACCGCATTGTCACCGTCATGCTTGTGTCAGGGATACAGGTACAAAAGTCATGGCTGGAGAGGTGGGGCCAGCACACACAAGCGGTAAGGAAGGAGACCACGTTCCTGCTACTCCATACGATCTTTCCTTTCTGATGCTATGGTGGAACAAGGAAGCTGTCTGTATGTAAGCTGAGCAGTTTTACCTCTTTATCATCGTCCCAATTCAGGTGACTCGGGGCCTTTCTCCCTACGTGAGCTTTCTATGGCTGTAACAAAATCCTGGGACAAGCGACTTGAAGAGGGAAAAGGCTTATTTCTGGCTCCGGATTCTGGATACTCCACTTCACAATGGGCCCCGTTTCTCTTGGCCCATGCCAGAGTAAAGCTTCTCACCTAGTGGCCAGAAAACCAAGACAGGGAAGAGGAAGGGGCTGAGCCCTCTAGGGCACCACACCAGTGCCTGAGCAACTCCTCCCAGGTCCCACTGCTCCAGTCCCCAGCACCCTGGGGACATAGCGTGAGCACAGGGACCTTTGGAGGACATCATCCATCCACACTCCAGGAACCCATGCCTTCCGCCAGGGGCCAGTGGGACATCACAGTGGCATGGGCTCCCAGGCCCTGCATGGTCTGTTCATGTCACACTGCATGGGCTTCCATGAGCTTCTGTGGGCTTCCATGAGCTTCCATGAACTTCTGTGGGCTTCCTTGGACTTCCGTGGGCTTCCTTGGACTTCCATGGGCTTCCAGGCCCTCATGTTCTGTTCACGTCACACTGCATGGGCTTCCATGGGCTTCCATGAGCTTCCATGGCCTCCCAGGCCCTACATGGTCTATTCACATCATGCTGCATGGGCTCCCTTGGGCTCCCAGGCCCTCCTGGTCTATTCAAGTCACACTGCATTGGCTCCTATGGGCTCCCTTGGACTCTCTTGAACTCCCATGGGCTCCCAGGCCCTCCTGGTCTATTCAAGTCACCTTGTATGAGCTTCCAGGGGCTTCTAGGCCCTCATGGTCTATTCAAGTCACGCTCCCATGGGCTCCCAGGGGCTCCCAGGCCCTCCTGGTCTATTCAAGTCGCATTGCATGGGCTTCCATGGGCTCCCAGGGGCTTCCGTGTAGAGAGTGCTGGTCTTCTCTGGACGGATGTGTTGTGAGTTTCATTCCCAGCTCATCTTTGTACACCCATTATTGCTGCTCCTTTGTCTTTTATCAGGTTACATTTTAAATTTTCTACTTTAGCATGATCCCTGTCATTTCCTTCGTGAAGGACAGTATTTTTTTCAGACACTTCTGCATTTAAGATGTCTTTTATGTATTAAAATCACTAAAATGTCCTCACTGTTTACACCTGCCTGTGTGTTCCTTTGCCACTTAATACACTTGGCCCTCTGGAATTACTTCTAAGCTACAAGGCTCCAGTTTTTTCCCCCCACAAAAATATTGGGCTGAATTTTTCATCAATATTGGTCAACTTTTGTTTTTTAGAGTATTTTATAGTGCTGCCCTGACCGGATATCAAGCTCTTTTATGTACGCCATGTCAACCCACATGATGTATTTGAACATTTTTCTGATCAAGTCTCTTATTATTCTTTATTGGTTTCTAAAATATTATTAATAATGCTCATCTGTTTTCCCCAAATACAATAGTTATTTTGCTATATTTGTGAGACAGCTCACAAAAGTTTGAAGCAAACTGTTTCATCTATTAATTTGGGAAATCCTGAAAATTACAACATTTTCTCCATCTTTGTAATCTTAAGGTTCCCCTCTGCATTTATTATCTTTTTATTTTAGCTAATATCTTTTTCTTCAAGGCTCTATGTACTCCTGAAACATCCTGAGTAGTTTACAGAAGTCAATATCACTCACTATGTTTGGAACATATTTGCCTTCAGATTTTCTGGCTGGGGTTAGCTAACGTGTCATAGCTCTGTCATCAAATGGCAGCATAATATTCTGATGTGTCAGCTACCTTGTTGGCCCCTTAGCTTGCTCTTATTTCAAATAGTTCTTAGCAGATTCCCTCTTCTGCAAAAATTTGTTTTGTTTTGTCTAATAGTTGCTTCATTTAACCTTTGTTCTCATCCCGCTGGCTGAGAACCCGGAGACGATGTTGGTAATTGTGACAGATGGAACGTTCTTGTTTTGAATTCAATTTTAATTCATATCTCTGTATGTAAATGTTAGGAGTTATCTTCGTTGTTGGTTTAGGTAGAAAACAGGTTAATACATTAATCTTCCCAGCCCATGCTCCAAGATTATACTTTGTAGAATGAATGTGCAGTATATATGGTGGGATTCGGGTTGAGGTGAGTGATGGTCCTTCCAGCACATTTGTAATTCTGAATCTCTGCTATGATCCACGTTTGTGTTTTCCAAGCTATATTTGATAGTTTTTAAGTTCCATGAATGAGATATTTTGTCAAAGTGTAAACTGCTATACCACCATACTCTCTTCTCTCCGAATCAAAAGAGCAATCTCTGTATTCATCATCCCCATTTGCATTACTCTATTTACGTTTTACCTTAAAATCTATTTGTAGGTAGTGGTCTATGAAGAGTTCCTGATTTTATTTCCCGTGCGTTGTCCTGTTCCGTCGCCTGGCAAGGCCTCCACCCGTTGCCCTTGTGCAGTCCTTTCTGTGGTCAGTGATTTCTTGTCTCTTTCACCGGCTTCCTGAGTTACATTGTCGATTACTTCTGCTTGTTCTTCTAGAATAATGACATTGTCATGCGCTGGCTTTGTTCCTCAATTTGTACGGAGTCCAGTCTCAAAAACGCTATCAATATGCCTCCTCCTAATTACTTTTAAATCAGTTTGTATTTCTGTATCAGATTTTACCTTTCTGGAAGCTTTCCCTTGATGTCCGTTCTTAGGGTGACTTACGTTTTAATATTCATCTTGTCTCTCAGGCTCTGAGACAGTGTTCTCTACCATGCAGTTGGGAGGGCGAACTTTAATATTGTCTTCAGTCTATTATATACACTTTTTGAATGCTGTACACTAATATTACATAAACATTACTATAGGATCTTAAACTCAACCTCATTAAACATGACTTCAGTCTTCTCCTCTGTACTTATTTTGTGCGTGTAGACCTGTCCCAGGCTGATGGCAGTCTGCGGAAGCCCCATGTCACCGTGCCTGCGTATCTTTGTGGATGTGCTTTCTGGGGCCTTTGGGTTTACAGAGAGCCATGCAGATGGAAGGACCGGTCTGTCTAGAGGGCTCAGGGGAGAGTGCCATGGGTCTCCTATTGCTGTTCCACCACTGATGTGAGGGCTGCCAGCAGAGACTCAGCCACAGATTGCTCCACAGCTGTGCCTTCCTGCCTATCCTCTTTGTAACTTACTTCTCCTTCAATTATGGGCTTGTGAGGTCCGGTCTGATAGCTGGATGCAGGTATATGATGGCTAAAGATCAAACTGGGGTAGTCAGCACTTGCGTCTCCTTAAGCATCTGCCATTTCTTTGAGGAGCTTTGAACTCCTTTCTAGGTCTCTATAAAATACATAGGAAAGCTTTGGGAACTAGAGTTGCCATTAGGTGCTGTTGAACATTAGAGCTCTTTCCTCCCACCCAGCTCTAATTCTTTCCCTAACCGTCTCCCCACTTCCCTTCCTAACCTCACTATTCCAAGTTCCTATGGAATCGAGCTCCGTAACTTCTGTGTATGAGAGAGGATTCACAGGACTTGGCTTTCTGTGTTTGGCTTCTTTCTCGTACTAAAATGTTCTCCAAATCTATCTGCACTACTACAAATGCCATGAATTCATCCCCTTTCATGGCTGAATAATATTCCACTGTTCATATGTACCCTGGTGTCTTCATCCATCCATTGATAACCCTCACTGATTCCATACTGCCATGATTTAAATGCAAGGCGTTCCCCAAAAGCTCACATGCAACGATTCAGGAAGGCTGAGGTGAAATGATTGGGTGGGAGTGAACCCCTGATAAGGTTGGCCGGCAGCTGTATGCTGGTGGGTGAGGCTGCGTCACTGGGGGCTGCCTTTGGGATCTATATTTTGTGTCTGGCCTGAAGTTTCTCTCCCTGCTCTGCTTCCTTATGTGATGCCTTGAGCTCCCTGCTCCCTGGAGCCAGGCCTGCCACCATGATGTTCAATGTCTCCACAAGCCCCAAGGAATGGAGCCAACCCTCCAGGGACCGAGACCTCTGGAACCGTGAGCCCTCAAGTAAACTTCTGTCCTCAAATTGTGCTTGAGTTGCAGCAATAAAACAGCAATAGAACACTTGCATTTTGTCCTACGGAGTGCATGACAGATGGGAATCAAGCGTTCTTTGACGTACTGACCATCTCTCTGGATATCTGCCCAGCAGCAGGATAGCTGGATCGGGTTGTAATTGCAGTGGTAGTGTTTTGAGGGACCTCTGTGTTGGTTCACATCATTGTTAAGGGGAACTGAGTGACCAGGTGAAGCGCATTTGTTCAGCTCCCTCGACAAGCACATGTTCTTACCATGTCTTACAGTTTGAACCCCTCCAGGAATAGAATATCCAGCTTCGGTAGACACGGATTCCGGGTGGTCCTTCATATATGGTTACCTATCGAGCGTTTCCTCCAGGGCCATTCTAAGCAGGAGCCACCTAACAGGTGGAAAGGGGCTTGCTGGCCCAGAGGGAGTCCAGACAAGGGCCAAGGACTTGGGGTTCAGAGACAAGGGGAGTCTCTGGGAGCATGGGAAGTTGGGGGGTTAGAGGACATGCTTCAGAGACTTGAGGGCTGGGGATGCAGCTCTGTAGTAGAGTGCTTGTCTGGCATGGGTGAGGCCCTGGGTTCAATCCTCAGCACTGAAAAAAAAAGTGTAAAGATATAAGCATAATTAATGATGTGTAAATTGTGATAAAAAAGATGAAGAAATTTTTATATACTAGTAAACATTAGAACGTAAAAATCAGACTGGGGTGGTGGCTCAGTGGTTGTGGTGCTTGCCTGGCATGCACTAGGATACAGGTTCAAACCCCAGCACCATGTACACAATTATCTATTAGAGCAATGAAAGCCACATAAAAAACTAAATAAATTGATTGTCTTTCTTTCTCTGTCCCTCTCTCTTAAAAAATAAAAATAAAACACCCAAAAAACATTAAAAACCAGCACAAGAATTCCTAAAGATCTCCCTAAACTCCATTAGATCTCAAAAGACAGTGATATGGGAGGGTTCTCTGCTATGGGAGTAACATGCATATAATTCATAATCTTTTGCAGCTTTCTGTTTTACACTGTAGTCCCTGAAGAAATGTTAAAGCTTGGGAGAATTGGGGCTGGAGCAGTGGCTCAGTGGTATTGCACTTGCCTGGCATGAGTGAGGACCTGGGTTTGAACCCCAGCATCATATACACAAATAAGAGTCAGAGCAATGAAAACCAGATGAAAAAATAAAATTAAAAACAAAACCGATCATGCTAAGCACATATGAACTTTAACAAAAAAAATTAGAATTGGCGTTACATCCAAGGACTTTGTTAGTACTTTTGTGTTGTTCCACTTCAAATTTAGATCACTCAAGTTCTCGTACAATTAGATCCCACACTCTCAGATGTCAGAACTGTGTGGTTTTCTTTGACACAAACACTAATGCGAAGGGGAGAGGGTCCTGTGTGCAAGAGGCCCTGGGGTCTCCCCCCCACAGCAGCTGTATGCCGTCTTCCCAAAATTCTAAGGGGTCATCTTGTAAAACATAACCCTAGACAGCAGTAAGGTTGGGTAAGACCACTGGACTCACGTGTAAAGTTCCGTAGAATTGCCTAAACCCGCAAATGAGAGGTGTCTCCAGCAAGGGAAAGCACCTGTCCATTAAATTCTTACAAAATGTCACATAGAAGGGACGGGTCTGTGCAGATTGACCTGCAGTGAATTAGAAAAACAAGAGAACAGAGGATGAGAATAGAGGGTGATGGGTCGAAGAGTACCATGTGCGAGGCCAGAGTTCAGAATGTTCTACAAATGGCTTTTCAGGAGAAGCACTGTTCAAAGGAACCACAGGAAGAGCGGAGTGGGTGGTTGCCACCAACCGTGAGAGGAAGGAAGCAGCCTTCCGGAGGCTGATGCCTGCTTTTCCAGTGGTCTCAGGCCAGGGAAGAGGCCAGCAGGGAGCCAGGATGGACTGGGTGGACCTGCTCCAGGCCCCAAGTCCTCTGCAGGGAATTCAGAAGGAGGGGAGAAAGAGAAACTGTAAGTGAACGACTCTCGCATGATTTTCCAACACGTAAAGCATGCAGATTCCAGAGGAGACACCCGAAGGACACTGCTGTCTAGAAACACTGGAAGACTTGGCCTGTAAGAGGTTATGCTGGGAGTTATGGGGTCGGGGACGCTTCACAGACCACATGGCGGGTCACGATAGCGACTCTGGTCAGTGGAGTTCCGTGCCTTTATCTGGTACAGGAGGAAAGAGTTTCTGATTTTGTTATGTCTTAGAATCTGTCAACAATGGTGATGTCCTCGTGGGCAGCAGAGGCAGGGCTCCGTAGTACACGTAGGAGCAAGTTTACTTCTTAAATGACAACCGAAGTGTTTTGATTGTCCAGCAGTGCTCAGAAGGAAAGTGCCCTCCATAGGGAGCCATTCGGACATAGCCTAGCCATTTATTTGGCTTTCATTGCTTTTCCACCTAAGCTAGGACAGACGTTATGCTTACAGGTGACAGCCAGTGGGAAAGGGTAGCTCTTTCATTCACCAGTTGCATCGAGACCCAGCCTTCTCAGGGGTGCTCTTTACAGCTTGCTGGTGTCATGACTCCGGAAGTGTCTTCTCTGAGCATCAGTCTCCCCATCTGTAAATGGGGATAATAAACTAACTCAAGCTGGGCACCATCACACATAATTGGAATCCCAGCAACTTGGGAGCCTGAGGCAAGAGGATCCCAAGTTCAAAGCCAGCCTCAGTCACTGAGCGAGACCCTGTTTCAAAAAATAAAAAGGTCTGGGGATGGGGCTTAGTGGGTATGCACCCCTGAACTCAATTCCTATTACCCAAGCCAAAAAGAATTAATTAGCTCCTACAGATATATGTAACTAAATGACAATAAGTGTAAAGTGCAGATTATAGGGCTCAGCCTACATTAAGTGTTTGACAAATGGACGTAAAGGATTGTGCTGTGGACAGGATACTGAGCTGACGCTAACAAGATGCACAAAATAGACTGGAGCAGTGGCTCAGGCACTTGCCTGGCATGCACGAGGACACAGGTTCAAACCCCAGCACCACATGCACAATGAAGTGTCAGAGCAACAAAAGCCAGATGAAAAACTAAATAAAATTGATTCTCATTCTCATTCTCTCTCTCTCTCTCTGTTAAAAAAAATGCACAAAACAGGCACAGGCACTATAATTCTAGATCTGTGTTTTTAAAAATTAGTTACGTACAGGATGAAAAAATTCCATGTGAAAAGAATGTGAGAGCTGTCTCTATCCACAAGCCCGGAACAGCCAAGAGTGTGACCGGGAGCGTGGGCTGCCTGGGGTTTTATTTTTGTCCTGAGCAAGGGGAGGACTGCCCCACTTCTGAGCTACAAATGATGCATCCTAAGATGACCATTTCTAAGAGGGAGCATGCTTTGAGAATGTCAGTGAATTGGTTCGTGGCCAGCAGAGGTAACAGGAATGATTAAACATTGTCATTCGAGGAGTAATTGGATAAAAGGTGGGGGGAGGTGTCTGAGCGGGAGAAGCAATGGCCAGGGAACGGGGCCAGGAGGCCGGGCATAGGCAGTGGACACTGCCCAGCCATGTAGAAGAAGGCGCAGATTTCTAAGGTGTATTACGTGGGAAGAGCGAGGTGCAGAACGGTACGAGTTTAACTGTACACAAGAGCGCATAAGCACATCCGTGCCTGGAGAGGCTGCAGCGAAAGCGGGAAGAACTGAAAATGCGATTTGCCTCTTAGCAGAGAGATCCAGGCAGGGGGCACAGGACTAGGGAAGCTTCCTACTTCAGAACTCTTGGTCTGATTCCCTTGATGCTGGGAAGGGGGAGGTAGAGAGGGTGAGCTGTTGATCAGGCTGCTGTTGTGAGTGATGTCCCACCTGCAACTTCTGCAGAAGGGGCACTCTGCACGTCCGTCACCCTACAGCACGTGAGGATGGTTCCTGACTGACAGCCAGAGGGTGGGGACCCTGGGGCAGAGCCTCAGCTGCTCTTGGGCATAGCCCTGGATTGGCACACCCTGCATCTCTCTCCCCTCCTGATTCTTCCTGATATTTGAAACAAGTGAAGGTATTTGGTTCACAGAAAAAATAAGAAATTTATACAGGAAAATAAAATAACAGTGTCATAAAATAGTAGACCCCTGGCGTCCAGCACGGGTTGAGGTCTTATTTTGCTCAGTTGCAATTCACAGGTAAAAGCAGCAATTTTGGTAGGAAGAACTTTCTAAGAGGCCTGCAGTCTGCTTTAGACATTCAAGCACAAGGCAGGAACCGGGGGTCAGCTCAACAGTGGCCGCCAGGATAGGAGTGAGCTTGCTAGGCAGTGATGGAAAACCAAACACCTCTTTACCTGAATTATTTCATTTCATTCTCTCAGCATAGCATTCACAGGAAGTGCTTAGTACATCGTAGGAAGCGAAGTCCCAGAGCGCGACCCCTGCGCCAGCAGGTGGTCACCTACAGGTTCAGGGATCCTCTGGGCAGTTCCCTGCCACCGGGCTCTGCTCCAACCCCAGGGGAACTTGCTATACATGCAGTCCCCCAGGCCCCACCCAGATTTGGTGGATCAGTTCGTGTTTGTACAAGATCCCAATGTGATTTTGTAGTTGGGGAACGTTGGCAAAGCAAGTTTTCTGGTATTGAGCGTAAGATCAGCTTTTTGTCACCTGAGCCAAAGTGTGTGTCACCTCGTAGTTCTGGAGATTCCTATCCATCATCTGTTGGCTTCTGGGCCTGCGGGGAAGCAGCACATCACAGCAGCAGCACCCAGCCCCACAGAAGCACTCAGCTCATGGCCAGGGAGCAGAAGGGAGGAGGCAGGGGGCTGGCCCCACTGTCCCTTTGAGGGCACACCCCCCAGGGCTAAGCCTCTCCCACGAGGCCCCACCTCTTAACGGTTCCACCTCCTCCCACTAGCAGAGGACCAAGTCTTCAAGGCCCGGACCTTAAGGGGCCATTCCAGATCCTAACTAGTGCACTTAAATTCTACAACTGAAAAGTGTGATCGTTTTCTCCCTAATGGAAAAATATTGGGCCGTATTAAACCTACATTTAATTTTAATCAAATTAAGCATTGTAATGAGTCACCCACAAGTACTCCCGGTGCCTGTTGATCACGTGTGTCCTTAAAAGTCCCCCCTTGGGTGCACCTGACCTGTGCACCAGGGGTGGATCTCTAGGAGCTGAAGGATTTTGTGCACCAGGGGTGGATCTCTAGGAGCTGAACGGTCTCATTTGCTCACATTCGGGTGCTGTGTTCCACACGGGAGGGAGTGTGGTTCTCTGGCTATCCCAACCCAACTGGTGACCTGTTCAGATGCTGGGCACTTGGGTAGTTTCCTGGGTTCCTTATAAACTTCGTCCATGACCATGTGGCTCTCCACTGTGAGCTGAAGCAGTGGCACCTGCAGCATGAATAATACATCGTGCTAACAGAGCTCCAGGAGCCATTACGGCGCAGAGCATTGTATCAATCCATAATTTGAAGATGGGTCTAAATGGATCTTTCGTCTCAGAGCTGCTGTGGTGTGTCAATTGGCACCTGATGTTAATAAGAATATACTACCCCCCGAAATCCACATTAGAATGTTTTATATAAGATGTACTTGCATTAATAGATATGTCATTAGTTACTAAATACAGCTGCTAAAAGGACCTCTTAAGTGCTTTTGAAAGTTGTTTTTTGAGACCTTGACATCGGATTGAATAGAAAGTATTAAGGAGCCAATCTTTCACTGTGGAAGTGGACGTAACGGGTGAAATACGGCACGTTGCTTACTTCATTTTTGCCAGGTCAAGTTGAAATTCCATCCACATTTGACACCCCTCACACGGCCACCAGATAAATGAGCGAAAGCCCAAACACGGGCGTTCAATATTTCATTCGCATTGGACACTGACTGCACGTGACGGTTCGGCTTTCGGGCTGAGCAGCGTAGCCCTTCCCCATGAACCCCCGCTAGGAGAGGGGAGTCACATAAGGTAACTGAGTCCACCGTGAATCACTGGGGATGATCAATCCATGCATCATTAGCCATGAATTCAAAGCACACGGTCATCCGTTTAGTCAGAAATTGCATCAGTGTGAAGTAGTGCTTTCGGAGGATTAAATTAATAAAATAAATTGAATAAATGTTCCATGTGCGTGAAATATGGCCTCCTCACCTAAGGGTAAATAAATAAATCCACTGTTTACATTGTTCCCCTTTGACTCCATTGTCTCCATCATCTTCTGGCTGACACTAACTGTTGGTCCATTTGATAGAATCAATATTTTAAATATGAATCAAAATGCAAACGAGGGGCCTTCAGCACACGTAAGTTTCGGTAATTTTTTTCTAATGGCTTTGAGTCATATATCCTCCTCTGAAAGGCTTTTGATGGGTGAGGGCGACACCGCTCCTCTCATTTTTATTAAAGTTCCCTTTCAGTTTCAGAAACGCTGTTTAAAGCCAAGATGCTGGGGGTCAACAGACTCCGGAACCACAACCTTTCATCTTCGTTGCTGTTGTGTTGTCGCATGGACGTGGAACGCAATTCCACTGCTGCTTTGTGACCTGCCAGTACAGTGGAGCACCAACCACACTTGAAATCGCATAATTTAGCAATTTTGTCTCTCGTTTTCCCTACTTATTTATCGGCCTTCCCTGTTCCCATGTATGCTAACTTCTCAAAATCGAAGCAGACAATTGCTTTGCTTTCGGGCATGCCCACCAAGTCTAGGCATTCTGAGACGATTCAGTTCTCAAAACTGCAGGAACCACCACGTTGCTCCTTAGAGAGGTGGATGAAAATCTTGTTCACAGAAATGACATTCCCTGTACCCTCTGTGCGTTTTGCAAGCTGGACACAGCACCTGTTGGTGTCAGCGCAGGGCCCAGTCGAGGGGTCTTTCTTCCTCTGACCCTGACTTTCAGAGCGTGCCTAGCTGGGACTGTGTATCTTGGAGAGGTTGTGCAACAACACACTATTCTACCTAGTGCCTTGGAGGTAAAGATTTGTGTACACGGGAAGGAAAAGAGCAACAAAGTCAACTGCTGCTCAGCAGACTTGAAAATCTCCAGCAAGGAGGAGCCACACTCTGCGCACGGCCAGATGATATGACCTGCCTGCGTTCTCCCTGAGCCTTTGGTGATTCCCGGTGTTAAATTTCTACCCCAGCCTTTGCCTTATCCACTATGGATCCCTCCTGGTGGCGTCTGAGCCACCTGCGATGCACTCGGGGCTCGGTCACTCTGCAGACCCACTCCTGCTCTGCCCCCTCCCCTGCCCAAGCCTCCCCTCCTTCCCCAGCAAGCGCTGCCATTACTCTCAGGCCACACCATGTCACCATCTTGACGCCTTCCTTTGCACTGTCCCAGCTGATGTCTGACATCCTTCATCCTGCCGCATCTGGGCAGAACCAGGAGATGACAACTTTAGGATCATAATGCGAATTAGTTACGCTCACCATTTCCCATTCTCATTAAATCATTGTCAGGATGGTGGATTCATGGGGTGCCATTTCCTGTCCTCATTACAATTTTTGTCACAGAACAAGGTATCAATTTCAATGCTTCACACAGCATTTGAAAAATAATAGCACAGCAGCTTAGACCTGGTTTTTGTTTTTTTTTTTTCCTGTTCTGCATTTGGCAGGGCCCGTCTCACCCTCCTGTTTATGGCTTCGGTGACAGTTAAAAGTCCGGGATGTGGCACAGGTTAAGAAATAGCAAACAGAGCTGTGTCAAAATGCTGCCTTCCTCTTTCCAATGACATTGAACAACTTCGCAGCCACAAAACTTAGGCCCCGCTGTGGTCAGATCTTCAGTAAACCCGTGTCAGCCTCCATTTCCAGCTGCATGCTTACTTTTTCTTCAACTTAAAGAGCAAGTCATGCTGAAGAGAAGGCAAATCATTATTCATATTTTCTGTTGTTTTTAAAAAATGATTCCAAAACGTATGTCACTTTTAGAAAGGGGAGAAAACCCTCACATTCTTATTCAAATATACACTTGAACGGCTGCTTGATTTCCCTCCCTGCGATCACAGCTGCCTGCTCCTGGGTTTGTTTGACAATTGAAGTCTTTGTTCTTCCAAGACAGTTGCGCGTCTTGTTTGGGTTCAGGAAGAAGCCTCACCAACACTGGGTGACGATTTGTTACCTAGACGCCGGGGAAGCTGTCAGTCAGCCCCAGGCAGGATGCTGGCTGCAGCTGCCTGCACCCACAACCTTCTTGAGGCCCCAAAGAGGTGCAGGCAGCGTGGACAGGCACTCCCTTTCCTTTGGTGATGGATGGTGACATTTGTTTTGCTGTTGTTCAAACAGTGTGACTAAAATATGTGAGGAAAATGAGAGCACTTGATCGCGAACGGGGCATCGAGCCTACCTCCTGAATCGCACCTGCTGAGTATGCTTCCGGCCAAGCCTGGGCTCTCCTGGGCCAGGGAATAGGAAAACCCACTTCCCCGTGGTCTGCAGCACACATGACACCCGGGACTTGGTTCTGTCTCCTATGTACTTGTTGCTTTTTTAGCGAATCATGTTTCTTGTTAGACAGTGTCTTTAGTTGTTCCGGATGGTGGCCCAGCACATACAGTTAAGAGCATGGAGCGGGGAAGGACGCAGGGCCACTCAGAAAAGGCCCCAGGAAGCCTGAAGACTCGGTTTCTATTGGTGCTTGGTTAAAAAAAAAAAAAAGTTTCATTGAAGCAGTTTCATTATGGTCCTGTTTGATTTAGATCCTCCCTTAGCAATGTTCTTCGGATAACTTTCACAGCCAGTGAATACGATCAGACTGTCCTCCTCTCAGAACCATTGCAGAACCCCTTCTTTATTTTTTTTTAAGAAAGAGGGGACAGTGAGAGAGAGAGAAGCAATTTTTTTTCTTTTTT
Source organism: Aplodontia rufa (assembly GCA_004027875.1). Lineage (NCBI taxonomy): Eukaryota > Metazoa > Chordata > Mammalia > Rodentia > Aplodontiidae > Aplodontia > Aplodontia rufa. Next base: position 23,407 of record PVKS010005724.1, read on the forward strand.
TCTTTTTTTCAGGGCTGAGGACCAAACTTGGGGAGAGAAGCAATTTTTATTTAGTTTTTCATGTGACTTTCATTCCCCGAACACTTTGTTGTGTGTGTGCTGCTGGGATTTGAACTAGGTACTCACGCATGCCAGGCAAGCACCTTAACCACCGACCCAGGGTTCCAGCCCCTCTTGTTGTTGTTGTTTTTTTAAAGAGAGGGAGAGAATGAGAGAGAGAGAGGAAGAGAGAGAAGCGATTTATTTTTCCATCTGGCCTTTCTTTCTCGGACACTTAGTTGTGTGTGTGCTGCTGGGGTTCCAGCACAGGTCTCGAACATGCCAGGCAAGCGCTCCAACTGCTGAGCCACCAACTCCAGCCCCAGAGTCACTTTCTTAATCACAGGTAGTATTTTTGATGCATGGTTAAATTTTGTGCGACACTTCTCAGAAGTGTCTGTTTTTCTCTGAAGGTGTGCTCTCGTGCTGATTTTGGCAGCTTTGGGGACTTTTAAGTAAGATGACTTGGGGCGAAGGTCCATGTTCACTGAGCCTTCGTGAGACAGTGCCAGTGTCTTCCAGATGGGAGGCCAGCCTTTGAAGCCATCTGGACCAGACTCTGTCCACAGCCCTTTCACGTCCTAGCTCTTCAGAGTGGGGTTCAGACCACCTTCTCTTGAGCGGGTATTGTGTCCATACGTATCGCCAGGAAAAGTCCCGTTTGCTGTAGGATTGCAAGTTTGCCGCCTAGAATTTTAGGTAGTGGAACCTCCAGGTACATTTGTTGTGAATTCATTTGTTGTGAATCTGGTTATACATTCCCGTTGGCGTTCTTACTCATGTGTGAATATACACCCTATACCCCTACACACCACTCACACCACACCTACCACACACACAAATACACACCCTGTACCCCCACATGCTACACACACCGCACACACTCACAAACAGCACTCACACCACACAGACCACACCACTTACACACTCACACATCCCATAGGCACCCTGTACCCTCCACACACCACCTCACACATACACATGCACAAACACCCCACACACTTGTTTGGTGCTAACCGTGCCTACAAGGTGATGTCTATTTTAGAAGTCATTTCCAAGAACCAACTTACTTTGATGGGTACTTTTGTATCCATCTTATTTAATATTCATTTTCTATTTTCTTAATTTTAAGCCTTTCTTTCTTTTTTTAAAATCTTGTTCTTTTGCTATTTAAAAAGCTGTGTAATGATTTCATTTTATTTTTAACCTATCTTTATTCTTTAGTAATGAAGCCTTTTAAGGACAAAACTAGTCTTCCCATTGCAGTTTTTGCTGTAATTCAACATGCAGAGTAAAGTACTCTCTATCTAGGTATATTCTAGACTTTTTCACAAAAGCTTTCCCAAGACTATCTAGCAGTGCAACTTCTTATTTTCAGATAGATGAAATTGTTTGGATTATCTTTGCCTCTTGCTGACATTAGTTTATGGTTTTTTTTTTATGACTAAAAGGTAAAGTCTGCCTTATAAAGCCTTTCAGTGTCTTAATGATTAATATTTTCAAATAGGTTGTGGAAAGAAGAACATACATTATTACAGGAAGGATGAAAACACCTTGTAAAATTAATCCTGGAAGGGCTGGAGTGGTGGCTCAGTGGTTACAGCGCTTGCCTGGCATGCGCAAGGATGCAGGTTCAAACCCCAGCATCACGTACATAATGAAGTGTCGGAGCAACGAAAGCCACACGAGGAACTACAGAAAATTCATTCTCATTCCTTCTCTCTCTGTCTCTCTCTCCCTCTCCCTCCATCCCTTTCTCTTAAAAAAAAAAAAAAATTAACCCTTAACCCTGGAAGCATACAATCAGCTCCTCTGTGTCTCTGCTCCTGTCTGGGTGGCAGACCTCTGCAGCGAGGACTTTTGCAGAAGCTCACTCTAGGCTGTGCTCCTGCCCTCTGGATCCCCTGCTCCCCCTCCTCTGCTCCCAGCACCCACCCTATTTTCACGTGGCTGGTGATTATGCTCACTCCTGCCCTCTGCTTGACCTTTTCACATGTTGTATCCTAAATAAAAACAGCGTATAGCTAGTGCGTCTTTAAATCCAGTGTTGTAACCTCCATCCTTCAGTGGAAGGACCGGCTGCTCACATTCAGCTGATTGAACTCCACAGGGGTTAAAGTGCACCCCAGGGCAGGGCCATCAGTCAGCCCTCCTGGCACAGCACACCTGGTGCCACAAGTCAGGTCCGCTAGCAGGCTGCTCTAGGGAGCCTCCTCGGGGAGCTGGTTCGAGGCTCTGTGGAGGTTAACCAGGTCCTGAAATCTTGCAAAGTTCCCTCCCCGCTTGGGACAACCCTGCTCAGGAGGACGTGCTGTTTTTCCACAGTAGAGATTGGAACTTGAGCCCACAGCAGGCTCTGTGGCCAGGGACCAGTATAGTTGACCCTTCTTAATCATGGATTTTATGTCAGTTCTCCCTGCTTACATTCACACCGTGAGGCCAAGTGTTCCAGGGAGCATTGTCAAGGCATCAACGCCCCTGCCCCCTGCGAACTGCCACACCATGGAGGTAGCCTCCCTCCAAACATTCCTCCCCTGAGTCCTAACACCTAGACGGGGGCTCAGATCATCATCTGGCCTTGTGCAGTTGCAAATAACAGAAACCAGCTCCCACTAACTGGAAATTAAACATCGAATCAGGAGATTTTACAGGTAGCTCGTAGGAGGAGCTGAGGCTGGGGCAGAGTGGGTCCGGCCTGGGTTCTTTGGCATGTTGCTCTGTGCACCTCTTACCAGCCAGTCAGCTGTGATCGGAACCGGGAACATGGTAGCAAAGCAAATTGAATCCTTCCCTTAACAAAGGTGATCCTACTTGAGGGTTTTGCTGGGGAACACCAAGTGAGCAGAGGAGGCTCATCAGCACTGGAATCTCACAGCCCTGCTCATGGAAGCTCACCTGCACCCTGGGCCTGGCCATGCCCCCATCCCAGTGGGGTAGCCCAGCACCCTGTACCATATCCACAGTGAAGCAGGGAACACGGAGGCTCAGCCCAGGATTTAGGCCCCCCTCTGCCTCATGTGCCTAGGGGACCAGTCTTGTTGGATAAATGCATGGCCAAGGAAATGCAAAAAGAAATGCCATGTTCCTTTTTAGATTCAGTAGCACATCGTACCATTATCAGTGCTTTATATTTGTCAAAATCTAGTATGTGAATAATATATTTCTGGCTCTGCCCAGCATTCTCTTCTTAAATAATAACAGATCCGGTGTGGAGAGCTCTCTCCTGCTCCAGTTTGTCATTTCAGTATCCCAGTCACTTTGTGAGCCACAACAAAGCCACTCTGGAAGTAAGTCCAGGATTTGAATTATCCTTGTTTGCTCTGGGTGGACACGACTGTCCTTAACACACGTGCAGAAATCAGATCACGAATAGTGTGTGTGCATCTATTCACGTTTGTGCTTAACACAGACCTGCGGACACACGCACAGCCTGGAATGGTACACAATTCCTAATGCTGGCTCTCTTGGAAGTAAGTTCATAAGTGGCTTCTGTTCTCTTCTTCGCTATATCTCTGCTCTTCTTATTATGACAGGCTGTGCTTGATTATAGGAAGGAAAGGGATTTCTTTAAACAATGAATATTTAGTTTCATAAGGTGTCTTGCTTGATGGCTCAGTGATCTTGGACACATTGGGGAGCAAAGCTGCCACCCCCCGCCCAGTACTCTTTACCGCTGAGTGTTCTCGGGCTGAGCCCCACTCAGAGGGTGCCACTTCAGTCCCCCTTCCTCGGTGACAAATGTCGTCCATGTCCAGCTCCTGAACATCCTGCCTCCTATAGCCCACTCCTTTGATTTTGTGCCTTCACATGCCTACCGCTGGTGCCCTACATGACACCAGATAAGTGGGGGTAATGTGGTTCATCGCCAGAAACTTCTTCCCAGTCTTACTACCCAGCCTTCTCTTTGAATAAATTAGTTCCCAAGGAAAATTCAGTGTTAAATCCAATGCCGAAGCAATTATACCAGACTTACCAATGTCTTTCAAAGATTTCCATACTTGCTCTTGCTAAAATAAAACTACCATTTTCATTTTTCAAAACTAAATACAGCTCAAGAGAGAAGGAGAGTAATATTTGCAAGCAGTCGTATCAGAACCAGATTTCTACTTTTGGAAATCAGTGTATTGTTGGGGCCCCCTAAATTTCCACATTCGAATGAGCTGCCTGAAATCACTAATATTGTGGTAAGGGAGTCTTCCTGCTGGAAGCCGGTGCCCATGAGTTCTAAATTCAGTGCAGGATGAGGAGCTGGCACAGCGGAGCCGTTGGTTCAAATGTAGTAACGAGGAAGGAAACTGGGAGGGAGCAGGATGCTCCATTAAATTTTCCGTCTAGTCCGTATGTTACCACTATTAAAATGGACTCAATATTTTCGTCTGTTTTCCACACACAAACCTTGTGACTAACCACCTCGGCTAACTTTAAATAACTTGAATCCTAACGTTAAAATTGAATACATGTCATTTCCCTTTCAAATGCATCCAGCCTTACAACTTGATCTTCAAAGCTGTTCAAGTCTTTCGTAGCTTTTACATCGGATTTGAGAACCTGACGTATAATTCATATCTTAGGACTTGAAAGTTTTAGCAAGTGGCAAAGATAGGAAGTCCTTGGAAATTATTTCAAAAGTTCATTCTCTTTTATGTCCAAAGACATGGTTGACATCTAAAGAATAAAATTAACAACAAGCCCGATTCTCTCATTGGGGCTCCAGGTGAGTCTTGAACAATTCCTCAAAGGGAGGTAACTCTCCCGAGGATTAGTCCCTTCATGTCTGCGGAGGTTAGGAAGGAGCCATGATCAGTTCTACAACAGAGAGAATCAGACCAAGCAAATCTATAAAGAATCACACCTCTAGTTTTTCACGTGGCTTTTGTTGCTCGGATACTTCGTTGTGTACGTGGTGCTGGGGTTCAGACCCGTGCCTTTGTGTGTGCCAGGCAAGCGCTGTAACTGTAGAGCCACCGCCCCAGCCCCAAATAGCAGCTTTAAAATAGTGCAACCAAGTCAGACGCATCTGGCTCCAAGTCCTGACCCTGCCAGCTGATGAGCAACTCCAACTCTCTCCACCGCGGAAGGAGGGCTTCCTGGCGCCGCCTCAGTGCCATATGAATTAAGTGATATAATCATACAGAGGGCTTATGGGAATGCCTGCTGTACAGTAAACTGCAGCCATTCTAACCACTGCTATTATTACAAATAAAAAGATGTATTCACACTTGGCACGCTCAGAAGAGTTTTCAGATTTGCATATGCAAATGTGAGTTATTGACAAGCGCATTGAAGTAATTCTCGCCATCTTGTTTTATTTGGTCTGCTGCAAGATTTCCAGACTCGGCTTTCATGTGGCTCCTTTTTCCTGGACCTGCGCTAAACTGCGGGTGCCACTGTTTTCTGATGCAGTCCTGGCTTCCTGGGACCTGGGAGCGAGGGGCTGGGGTAGGGCATGACATGTGAAGCCAGTGGCCTCGGAATCACAATCACCAAGGACGCTTTCAGAGTAGTCAGTCCTCACTGCTCAGGTCCCTCTCCACGTCCCTCTCCTTCCTCTCGGTTGTCTCCTCTGGGATGAAGGATAAAATGGACTTAGTTTTGACCATCAAGAAATTCTGAGCCCTACCTTGTCTTGTCCAAATGACATGCTTTGGAGGGTGAAGAGGGTTCAAAGACAGGAGGAAAGTAAACATGAGGATTCCTAAAAATGACTCCAAAGTAGAAATCTAGCCACCCACAGCACCTGCGTCACCACATGGATTTTGATGCTGGTGATAGTTTTATTTTTACAGTATTTATTGGGTGTGTAGAGGGTCCATCTGAACATCTGAAGGCTTTTTGAGGTCAACTCTTTAATCTGCATACCCCTGTGGGCTGGCTATTAAATGCTGTTTCCCTATTGTACTAACAGGAAAACCAGGCTTGGCCGGAACAGTACCTTTCCCCGAGCCCTGAGCTTAGTGATCTTGGAGCTGGTGCGTGAGCTCGGACGGGAGAGCTCCGCTACACAGCCTAGGCTGAGCCAATGCAGTCCTAGCTTTACAAAAAAACAAGGGAGTAATAAGCAGGGAGATTTAATACATTTGTAGCTTGTGATGGATATTTATGCTCCTTCCTTTTGATTTATAAAACTGAGAAAGAAAAAAATGGTGAGTCTTTGATGTGGTATGATCTGAAATCTGGCAATACTTCTAAACGATGGCTTTGCCCGTGGACGTGCTCTCAGCAAAGTGGACCTTCTGCTACTCTGTAATTGCTGTTTTCCCAGCAGTGAGAGATAAGGACAATAAGGTTCAGAAAAGGAAGAGGTGATTTGGAGAAATGAGCAGTCTGTGTACCACACATTGGCTGCTCCCTGGAAAAGTCTCTATTCTAAAGTTTTTTTTTATTAGTCTATAAATAGGAGTTGATTCTTCTCTAAATCTAAAAGGAAGGAAAAATTATTTTCCCCGATTTCTATGATGCCAGATAAATTGCCTCTTATCCCATGCCTGAAATGTTTTGAAACCTGATGACAGTAAAAAAGACTTCATTTAGATTCAATTGGGTATTAAATGATAAATTTTCTATTTGCATAAGTTTGGCTTCTTTAACTTTGTACTTAACATGTCAGTTCTAATGTAATTAATCCATCTGTTTGTGCTTGTAGAGTCCTTTCAAAAAGAGAGCATTTCATAATAGAATGTGCTTATCTGAATTCAGAATATAAAATAAAGCTCACGGGAATGAGCATTTTAAGTTTCACTTAAGGTTATGTAAGAATCTGCGACTTCTCAGTCGCATCAACCAGACCCCGGAAAAATATTCTCAGATAAAAACAGAATTTCTATTAATCAGGAAAATGGAGTGCAAATTAAATTCCATTCCTTCCTCCATATTTTATGAAAACATAATGGTATTTGGGAAAACAATGGATATTTTAAATTGCTCAAAGAGAGTTCCATATCTCACCCATACAGTTAGCCTATCACGGTCCGTTCTTTGGCATTTGCTTGTATTTGTGCAAAAAAAAGAGAAAGTTCTGTAGAACAAGCAGCTTTTGTGGGAGGAAGTGTGGTTGGCGAGTTCCACCTAACACCACATGCAAAGCCCAGACTGCCTGTTTCAAATATTTTTGTTGCATCTAAAGTTTTGGGTGTGAAGCTTTGTACAGATTTTGTTCAGATGATTTAACTGATATTTCTTTAGGAAGTAGGAGTCAAATATCCTCTGCTTTGTCCACACCTTATCACATCATGGGAAACATTGCACTATTAATGTGATGGTAAAAAGTGCATTTTCAAGGAGCTGTCTTTTGATTCTTCCACAAAGTCCATCAGGGATGGTGGATAGCAGGACATCAGCCATGCTGACGGTGCAGAGGCAGACCTTCAGCATTCTGGAGTCAGGACCATCCAGGGATGGGTTAAAGCTTTCCTTTCTCCATGATTTGATCTTTGTGTACAATTAGCAGAGATTAGGGATCATGTTTTGGAAGGATTTGCAGATAATCAGGTCAGCAACTCAAGACACTTGAGTTTTGGAAAGCACCCTGAATTATTATTTTTTGCCTGCCTACTAAATTTTATTCCCCTGATTTTATGTCCATGTTTACATTTACAAATAAATGCAACTTTTAGTGGTTTCCAGACTTCCTGAATCTTAATATTTCACAAGGGCTTCTGGCCCCCAGTAGTGGGTGCTGCTCCTTCCGAGTCCTTCCTTAGATCTTAGAGTTACTGAATGAAATATATAATATTTGTCTCTGAGCACAGTGCATTCCAGAGAGATGTTGGAGAAGCTGATTATTGTAAAGCACCTAATATTTTCACATGAGAACAATGTTGAAGTTGGCAAGAGAACAGTATAAAAAAACATTAAATCCAGAAGCCAGATACAGCAACTTAGTGAGACCTTGTCTCAAAATAAAAAATCCAAAAGGGCTGGGGATGTGGCTCAGTGGTTAAGTGCCTCTGGGTTCAATCTGGTGAAAAAAAGAAAGGAAAAAGAAAAATCATATCCAGGGGTAACACTATTTTGACAAAGATCATATATAGAATCTTCTAGAATAAATACGTCCTCTAAGACCTCACCTCATCACCCAGGGACATGGTATTTCCTTGTTTTGGTGTCCCCACTAGAGACACTTGATTACAACGTCCCAGTTTTCTTCCTGGACTACTTTCCAAATAATACTGTTATTTGTTTTTGTTAGTCAAACTCACCCTGCAAACTTTAAAAATTCTTTCAAAAGTTTAAAGTATTCCTTTAGGTCAGCACTTGGTCACTGGATGTTTGCAAATCTGCTTGACACCGCTTGAATCGAGATGGGAAAGTCTCACATTCTGTGTGTTTTGCAGACACGACAAAACAGTAATAACAGAAACAGTTCAGAGCCCGGGGATTTGGGCAGGCAGTGTGTGGGGCTGCTGGCTAAGGCCCACTCCAGGCGATGCCCCAGCCTGGTGCGTGCCTACTCTGCTGGCATCCAGAGCTTCCTGGCAGGTCTGGGCAAGCGCAGAGCACTAGGCCTTAGGCTCAGGGACCTGGAGAGGGGAGCCGGCGAGACCCCCAGGTCTTCCTGACCTGCCACCTGGGCTTTGCACTCTTGGGGGCCAGCAAAACCCTCAAAGCCAGTGCACAAGTCCCCAGGCCCTCCTGGGAGTGTCCTGCTGGCCCGTCTTGTTTACACACCTCCTCGCTGAGTCCATTTTAAAAAGCTTTTTTTTATCTTCAATTCTTTGGCTATCACCTGCAGGGGCCAGGATCCACAGAGAGCACCATGGGGATCCTGTGTGCCTGATGTCTGACAGCCCCTGTGCTGGGACTTTCTCCTCCAGCTCGGGCAACTCCTTTCCTTCCTCCAGGTTCCCTTCTGGAGAATGGAACAAACCCAGGTGTCTGGGTTCTTAGGCACAGGCAGGGAAGCACCTTGCAGGCCACCTGCTTAGGCTGAACCAGAGGGACATGGAGGGCTGAGCAGGACCTGGCCACCTTCCCTCGCAAAGCAGAGTAGGAGGAGGGCTGTTGCTGCCCCATGTGCTCAGCCCAGGTCTGCTAAGGACCTGCCTGCAGGGGGAGCAGGTACCTTCCACCTCCATATCTGGGATGGTCTAGTCTTGGAGAAGCTGGTGGAAGGCAAGGACAGGCTAAGCCCTCCCCTGATGCCTGCAGCCCTTGACCTCCCAGGGTAACACCACTCCCTTTGAAGGCCCTGGAGGACACAGTTCCAGCTGGCCTTCAGCCAGGAAGAGAGGGAAGCACTGAAAAGCCCACTGCTTATGTGCCTACTGTGTGCGGGGCTGGTGCAAGAAGAGGGGGTTGAGAGCAGGCGGGAGCTTGACAACCTTATCTCCCCTGCTGTTACACTGGTGGCTTTTTACCACCTGTATCATGTGAAAACCAGACCCTTTGGTCATTTTCGGGTCTTCCTCCGAGTGCCATGACAATTGAGGACTTGCGCACAAGTTTGGTGCACACGGGTTTGAACACATGGTTAGTGCTCAGGAGCTTCCTGGGTGGATTTCACCCAGGCCTCTGAGGGATTTGCACACCTGGTGCACACGGGTTTGAACACACAGTTAGTGTTCAGGAGCTTCCTGGGTGAACTTCACCCAGGCCTCTGAGGGATTTGCACACCTGGTGCACATGGGTTTGAACACACGGTTAGTGCTCAGGAGCTTCCTGGGTGGACTTCTCCGGGGCCTTGCGGGCTTGACAGACATCCTCTGGTGGCTCTTGATGGTCAGGAGCACACAGTCTCAAGAGCCACACTTCCTCACGTGTGCTGGCCGAGGACAAGGAGCAGACTGTGATTCTGCAGAGGCCACAATGGCACTCATCCCTGTGGATGCCAGAGCCCCAGGGCTGCGGCCCCTGAACCTGCCTGGCCTGCCCCTGTCTTTCCTGCCTACAGCTCGGAGGCCCTGTCTGTTCTGAGCAGGATGGCAGCTTCGTTTCATCCCAGTTGGGTCTTCCAAATCCTCCACTGTACTGGTCTCTCTGTGTCTCCCAGTGACCAGTCAGGGTTCAGATTTTGAAGTTTCAAATCCCAAAATCATCCCCTGTGCTTATTCTGTTGGGTCACGTCATCCTTCTGTAACAAAATAATATGCAGATGGTCTTCTAGATTCTGAGTGATGACCACCACCTTTAAAGAAAGAGACATACATGATCAGGATGGAGCAGAGCGCTCTGAAATTGATTGATTTGTTATTTTTTGTTACTAGGGATTGAACCCAGGTCCACTTAACCATTTAGCAACATCCCCAGCCCTTTCTATTTTTAATTTTGAGACAGTTGCTTAGGATTTTGCTAAGCTGGTGAGGCTGGTCTCCAACTTGAGATCCTCCTGCCTCGGCCTCCTGAGTTCTGGGACTGCAGATCTCTGCCACTGTGCCCAGCTCAGAACTTTGAGGCTTAGAAGTACATAAATGTGTTACTGGATTAAGTGGATGAGAAAAGGAAAATACAGAAAGAAAAGCAGGATAATATGTTCACCCAAGATAAGGAGAGAAGTAAAAAAACAAGGAGATGGAAAAAAAAAAAAAGAACAGCTCGGTAACAAAGGATGAAAATGGGTCGGTAGATCCAGCAAAATCCCGAATGATGTGGTACTTCTCATAACACTTTCTCTCCCCAGTTAGATACAAATTTTTACAAAGCACCACCAAATCCCTTCTGTTTTATGGTAAAATCATTACCTCCCATTTATCAGGCACCTACTATGTGCAAGGTACCATAGGTACTGTACAAATACTCGGTGTGTGTCCTGCAAAAAATATGTGTTACCTGCATTTACGAAGGTGGAGACTGAGCTCAGAGTGTGAACCTACTAAGCAAGCTCTGGCCACAGCATGCGTGCATGGGGTAGGAGAGGAGCTTGCGTCCGCCTGGTGGACAGTGTCCCTCCTCGCATGCTCAGTCGTCTGCTCTGAACGTGCTGCCTGAAGGCTGGGGAGTGGCGGACAGGAGGAAGCCATCAAATGTGCTCATGTCAGGCCACAGCTTCTGCTTTTAGCAACTGTAGTTTACTCTTGCGGATGCACCTGGCCTGCACAGCTGTGTTGGTCATGTTCCCTTCCGGTCACCATGCTCAGAACACGTCCTAGATGTGCCCTCAGGGTGGCACCCCTCAGCAGTGCAGACTGAATCACACCTGCTGGGACCCAAAAGACGGGACAAAGCGGGGCTGAATAACTGAGAGACCTCAACAGCCTCCATGAGGTTCCAGGGAAGGGGACTTGGATGGAGGTGGCAGGCAGGGCTGGCCAGTAAGAGGTCACTGGAAACTCCCTGGGTTCCAGGGACCATGAGGCAGCACCCAGCAAGTAGCACAGGCTCAGTAAACCAGAGTCCATTATTTCTTCAGAACTTTGAAAGACTGCATTTCGCTGAGCTCTGGAGAAAAGCCCCAAGTGTAAGAATTACTGTGTATTGCTTTGTGATTTCGATACTTGCAGTTCACACTTTCCTGTCCAACACAGGTGAGGGTTGCAGGTGATTCTTAGACGCCTCCTTGGGAGTCTGTGTTCCCCACGTGACTTCTATCTTCGTCTCTTTGTTCCCACATCCCTGTTTGCCAGGCTTACCCCCTGAGATCTGGAAGCTCTGTTTTCCCCGCTTCCTCCTTTCCCTCCTGCCCTGAGTGGCCATGCGCTCCGGGTAGGAGAACTTCCCAGCGCCTTCTGGTTTTCAGTGCTGAGTTCCAGACGGGAAGACAGAGCAGGTCCAGCCCCTCACCACCCTGCACGCTCAGCTCATGCGTCCCCTCGTTTTTCTCCTTGAACAATGTCCTTGGTGGCCTGCTGTCCTCTAGGAGGCTGTGATATGCCCTCCCTGAGTTTCCAGAGTCGGTGTCCACTGGGGAGAAGGCATCGGCAGGGAGCCCAGGCAAGTGCCCAACGGCAGCCCTCCAGCCCAGGCCAGGGTCCTGCTGCACTTCCTGGGAAAGTTCTAGATGAACCCAGATGCCACTGCCAGTTACCCACAGGTTGCGCCAAAAGCACGAAGGCCCTGGGCCGCCTCTTGAGGTGCCGACCCTGCGCTTTCTAGACCTCTGCATCCTCAGCACTCAGAAGCGCCCATGCGAATCGCCTTACGTGGAGCTCTTTCTCCACCTTTCGGGCCCTTCCCTGCGTCTCCCCTTCCCGTCCCCGAGGCTGGTCTTCTGCAGACGTTCCTCAGCATCGTCTAAGCCTACGTCACTCGTCCTTGTTTTCGCCTCCCTAAAGAAGGGACGGTGGTCCTTTCCTCCCGCGTCGCTGCTCCCCCGTTCTCTGGCTGGGCATTTGCTGCCGGTGTTCCCTCTTCCTAAAGTCCTCTAGGTTTGGGAGTGTGTTCCTGCTTGCTCTGTGCTTTCCTCCTTCCACCAACCAGCACGATACATCCTGTGGCGGTAAATGTGTCAGATCGTGTGCAGTAGTTAATTCCTTGATTTCCATAAAGGTGGAGCTTTTAAAACATTCTCTGTGATTTTTCTATATTTGCCTTTGTGAAATTAAATCATTTCAGCATGCTGAACTGGGTAATAATGATTAATGCAAATATGGAGTCATCAAATCTGATGAACTTGCCTTTTCTTGCACGAATCAGAGCTCACAGGTGGTTGGGCAGCGTGAACACTGGCATCGGTGCTAATGGGGGACGTGGAATTCTCCGGCACCTCGAGGAAAGCATCAGTATTCCCTGTCAGCGAGGAGCCTCTGCGTCCTCAGCTTTATCACAATCCTCGCCTGGAATAAATCTTAGAGCTGATTATCACAGCGGTTGGCTCAGTGCCAGGAGCGATTCTGGGAACAGCATTCAATCAACGTGTAGACTAGTAAAATGCCAGGAACTTTTGGAAGACCAAGAAGGGTGATCAGTTACTGAAGAATAAACAACACTAAAACACGGAGTTCTCTCTCAACAGTGCAGGAAAGAATTTTCCATGAGTTAATATCAGATAGACCTGGTTGTGTTTTAGGATGTGGGTTCCACCGCATGATTTATATTTTGTTATATTGTTGGAGAACATTTAACTAGGACAAAGTAAGTCATTGAGAGTTTAAAAACAATAAACACTTCTATTATTCAAAGTAATATGTTTATGAATCCTGCCCTCAACATATACTTTCATTTATAATTTAGTAAGAAATTTGATACAGAAAAATAAAAATAGTAATAAATTGATGAAACTAAAACTGGGAGCTACAGACTCAGTCCTGGACTGTAAAGCTCGGCTGAGAAGAATGTCATGGGGCCACGCAGGGGTAGCCTTAAAGAGTCCTCTGTGCATTAAAGATGCGTGTGAACGGCATGTCCAAACATCCAGAATAAATTCCATTAGGTTGGAGTGTTTTAAAATTCTAACGCAGCTCTTCATGGAAAGGCGGCATGGCTGTATATTTCTGAAACTTGGGCAGGAGAGAGCAACAGATACCCTGGGAAGAGGGGAGGGGCTCGGGCCTCAGCAGCCCTTCCGCCAAGTCGGTTCTGTGGTCTGTGAAGAAAGCACCCGTTTCTCCTCTGTCCTTCAACATTGGAAGAGTAGTTCTGACTTCACGCTGCAAAAGCGTGTCAGAATGCACAGCTGCCCATTCAGATCTTCAGAAACTGTCATTTCTATTCTGATTTTTTCTTCACATCTCCACATAATGTGGAGAATATGTGTGAAAGGGCCAGGGCCACTCCACCCATTTGCACACTTAAAATGCGCGTGGAAATCTCCAATGACTTGGCTCAACATGAACTGAAAAGATGCAGGGATTAACCATCGCCCCACATTTCCACGTCATTCTGCACTCAATGCTGAGGGTCACCGGGTGTGCGCAGCTCATGTCCCCTCGCACGAGCAGCCTCTCACACAGGAGCACGCGGAGCCGGCGTCATTGTCGAGGCAGATTTTTGCTTATGGGTTCATTTAGCAACATAAGATATAAATCTCCTTTAAAAATAAAAACACGCATCTAAACAACGTGAACTCTGCCAATGTATGACAAAAATCAAGTTGAGATGATTTAAACTGCGAGCAAATGACCATCAGCGGTATGTACCATGGTGAGGTGTTTGCACCATACACACCTCTGGAAGAAGCGGAAAAGCTACATTTACGCACAGTAATATTTTAGGAACTGGCATATTAACTCAAAATTGCAAAGTGGATTTACAGTTAAGGCATTTAAGACTTTGCAAGTGCTTTCTGGCTTTCTAAGGTGGGAGAATTTGTGCACCATCCTGTTGCAAGGATTTGTCGATTCCTGAAAGTTCACGTTGTCCGCCAATTTTTCCTGCACTCAGTTCTCCCCATCAGGTGTGCGTCAGGGGTTGGGAGTGGGCAGGGGATTCCGTCGGCGTATGCTCACACATCCACACACAAGAGAACATGCGCAGATGTTTTGATAATGGAGGGCTCGAATCATTTGCCTGAGGCAGTATTCGGGCAACACTTTGATCAGTTTCACGGTGGTTAGACTATTTTCCCTGCAGATATGCAGCCTGACCCCAAAGGACAGGGGAAATCTTATGTGGGGAAATTGGACAACATCCGATTGGCACCAGAATGAGCCCCGCTTGACCTGGTTGCAGCTACTTATTGTGGGGTGCGACGTCACAGTTGCCGCCTAGGAATCCTGAGCGCCTCACTGCCACACTGCTTAGACCTTTCACGGGGACATCTTCTCTAAAAGTCCTGATGGCTCCGATTCGTCACAATTATTAGCAGTTGCAGACTGTTTTGCAATTCACAGACATAAACTTACTGAAATCCCTCAGACACCCGGAGCAGATATTCTTAGGTCTTTTTACAGATGGGAAACCAAGCATTCATTTAGGAATCGTGATATTTTAAAAATCCAGACAGGTTGGACTCAGATAAAGCTCACTCGCGTCTCCCGTGTTGCTCTGCAAGTTGTTCTTAGGGAAATGTGTTAGTGGGAATTTCAGGATGAGTAATCCTACACGGCAACAGCGACACAGGCTTGCACAGCAGCTGCCTTCGCTGAGGGCTGGTGGCGTCACGGGAATCTTGCTGCTTCTGGGCCTGGAGTGCACGAGCTTTGCCTGAGGCTGTGACAAGGTGAGCAGTGAATTCAGCACTCAAACCCGGGCTCATCTGCACATGGGGCAAAGCAGATAAATAAAAGCACTGGACTCGTGCACACACACAGCAAAAGAGATTTCTGGCTAAGTTTACAGAAAACTACTTTTAAGAAAGGTGTCTGTGGGGGCTGGAGCAGTAGCTCAGTGGTTACAGCGCTTGCCTATGCAAGGACCTGGGTTGGAACCCCAGCTGCATGCTCAAAACAAAGTTTCAGAGCAATGAAAGCCACTTGAAAAACTAAATAAAAATTCTATCTCTCTGTCTCTCTCACTATCCCTCTCTCTTTTTATATATATATATACTTTTAAAAAGGTATGTTTGGCACTGAATTTCCATTTCCTGAAACTCTTCCTCTGAGGATGCTGGAGAGTACTGGGACACTGAGGACCACATTGCTGACAGTGTTTGTGCCATTGATTTTTGAAAAATATAAGAGTTTCACTTGTAGAGGGCAAGAACGTCTTAATCATAAGGTTTTGTATTTAAAAAATCAAAAATTCATTGTCACCAACATGTTCTGAAATTTCAAAAAATTTCAAGAATCTTGGGACTGAATAGAGTACTGAATATTGAAACTTCCTATGGTCACTGTTCAGAAAGAAGTTGAAAAAAATACTCAGTTTTTATTTTTTTCCTCTCCTTCACTAAAGGCAGAACTTTTAAATGTCTCCCCCAGGGGGTGTGATTGCAGTTATTTTTAGAACAGTTTTGGAGAATATTAATATATTTATAATCACATACTATCGGAAAGCAGGGAATACACTTTTATGTTTCATCAAGTGTTTTAATTTTAAAATTTAAAGCAAAGTGATAAGTGGGTGCCGTGGTGCATGCGTGTAATCCCAGTGGCTGGGGAGGCTGAAGCAGGAGGATCACATTGGAGGTCAGCCTTAGCAACTTAGCGAGACCCTGTCTCAAAATAAAATACAAAAGGGCTGGGGATGTGGCTCAGTGGGTTCAATCTCCAATACCAGAAAAAAAAGAAAGAAATGGAGTAGGGGATTGTGAAAACAGAATGACAAAAAATAAATTCTGAATTTAATCTTGCTTTACCTCGGTCAGCTGAACCTGGTAGTGTGCATCTTTCTTTCAGAGCTGCAGGCCAGCTTTTGGAGGTAGGAAGCTTACAGGGCACTTGCGCAAACGGCTCTTTCTGCCTCAAGGTTCCTGCAGTTGGCCTACAGTAAGACTTTATTTGGTTATAAACACCCATCACTCACTTGTGGGTCTTATAAAACTTAATATTGTCTCACTGCTCTGAAGATGATTTTGCAAGATAATGGTGACAGTCCTTATGTAGCCAGAGGATTTCACCATAGCTAAGAAAGGGCACTGTGTTCACTAAACACTGTTTATCACACACAGAATTTTTTTTATGGAAGAGTCTTTTATTAAAATCTTGTTACTGTCAGGGTTTTTAAAATCCTCTGTCAAATATCTAATTTTCCTGAATTGCATTAGTTTCCCTGATTTTTATCACATGCAAAAATCACAATTAGGCTGCCCACTCTTGCTTTAGAGAAAGATTTACCCTAAAAGCACGCCGCCGGGGGCTCCGGCCAGATCATAAATCCCTGGGCCGGGTTACCTCACTTATCTCATTGCAATCTTAGCAATTCTGGAAATTCTTGTTTTTTCCTCTCATTAAATTATTTTGAGCTAAACCATACATCTACACAGGCTTTTGTATACTGCTTTAAATATCAGTGTTTGAAACGCTAGGATCAAGGAAGTCCCGATGCGGAGGAAGCTGAGCAAATGGAAAGTTAGATGGGCCTCGGCTCCGTGCCTGGGTGCAGCTCTTTCTATGAAAAGCAAGGTGCGTTTCGCCTCCCTGGGATGGAATCCTTCCACAGTTTTCTTTCTTTCCTCTTCTGTTCTCATCTGGCCTCTTCGGCTTTGCAGTGCGGTGGGAATGAGGATGGAGATGTCATCTCCAGGGCGGTGGAAAGCAGCGCAGCCACCTGGCCTGAGCCCGGGGAAGGCCAGCTGCACCTTCTCCACCTGACGCGTGCTCCCGCAGGAGGCCGGGAGAGCAGAGGGCGCAGATTGCTTTCTTGAAATGCTGTCACGGAGACAGGTGTGGCTAGGCCTCCGTGGTGCCTGTGACTTGGCAAAGGCTTGGCCGGAGCGGCTGAGGCCACCAGCACTGGAGCAGCGAATGCTTAGCAGGACTGCAGGCTGTCCAGACGCCAGCTCCAGGGTGCTGCAGCCTGGGTGCAGAGTCCTCAGCCTGCCACACCTTTGTGCCAGGCCACTTGCAGGCAGAGCCGCCGTCCCAGGGAGGTCTCGAAGCCTGCCCTTCTCTTCCAGTCCCCCTTGCAGCTGTGACGCTGGCCCACCTGTCCTCAGGTGACTTTGGGGATGTGTCCCGGGGACTTCCCTCTCTTCCTCGGGATGCTCTTTAAGCATGGTTCCTGCAGATCCAGCTCCACCTGGAAAATGGGCCTTTTCTGCTTCCACTGCTAATTTAGCGACTTCTGAGTGTATTCATTCTCCAGGTGTAAGAACATCAGCAATCAAAATAAAGGTGCTCAGGGGCTCCCCTGGCAGGTGTGAGGACTTGGGTTCGAACCCCAGCACCACACACACAACACTGTTGAGCAACGAAAGCCATGTGGAAAACTAAATAAAATTGACTCTTTGTCTCTCTCCCTCTCAGGGAGGGACAGTGAGAGTAAGAGACAGAGAATAATTTTATTTGGTTTTCCACGGGGCTTTCCTTGCTCAACACTTTGTTGTGTGTGTGGTGCTGGGGTTCGAACCCAAGTCTTCAATTGTGCCAGGCAAGCGTAACCATGGAGACACGCTCCAGCTCCTGTCCCTCTCTCTCTAAAAAACAAAATGAAACGAAGGTGGTGCTCAGCTGTCTCTGGAGCAACGCTCCTGTGTGGATGGCCTGTGACCCTGACACCCAGCCCAGTTCCCAACAGATATGAGGACCTTGAAAAGTCTTCCTCAGACTTTAAAAATAATGCGAAGGTAGAAAGAATAAGAAAATGAGAAAGCTGGAAGTTTGAGAAAGCTCAGGTTTTAATTTGGGCGAACACAGATGTTTCTCTCTGTGGCTGGGACTTCCTGAGTTCCACGCTTGGGCCTTCAAAACTGATGTGGACTAAAGTATGACCCGGACCACTGGCGTCTTTGAAAGCGTCTACTTTGAGGAATTACTGACGATGGGGGGATGTTAAAGCTGAACCGTAGGAGTTGAAGAGCTGACTAAAGTGGCGTCATAAAAGGGCATTACCCAAGTACACGCGGCCACCGTCAGAGGAGAAGGCTGCAGGCGGAGATTGGGTAACGTGCCCAAGGTCACACAGCTAACACCTCAGGACCTTGGGAAGCCACTCCTCATGACATTGTGCACCCCTAGATGGCTAAGAAGCAATTTCACCCTGGCCATGAAGAAATTGTGGTTTAGTGGGCTCTGCAGGGATGCAGGTCGCCTGGACCGCGTTCCCCTGGCTCGGGGTCTCTGCCTCCAGCGTGACCTGCTGAATTTGACCTTTGTGCACCTCGTTTGTGAAATTTTTCAAGCATAAGTTTGTCTCAGTATTTGTGGGATTACTGGTGTTCTTGTTGCCTAATGTAGTTAGAATTATTTTAAAGATGTGCTTTTCTGGATGAGAAAGTAAGATAGTGGTCTTGTGCATGTGACTAGCCCTTGCGTTCCTGGCCTCAGCCGCCTCCACCTGCTCTGGGAGATGAGTCTGGGCTCCAAGTGGAACAGAGAAGGCTGGAAGTGAATGCAGGCCTCCTCTGTTCACGGAAGGGCTGGGTGGCCTGAAGCCTGGCTCGGGGTGATTCTGAGCGTCACCAAAAACAATTCCTGCATTCCCTCTAAGTTACTCTTGCCCCCAAAAGATCACACTCAGTCCACCCAGGTAAACGCCTATTTATGATGTTGCCATGGCTGAAAGGAAAAAGGAAAGGAACCGGCGTTCTGCTCCAGAGGACATTAATTATTTATCCTGATGCAAACGTAATTACCTGGCAGTTCATGGAAATCAAAATCGGGCCATTAGAAAGAATGAAATAATGAAAATATATTGATAACGAGCACACGCCGCTGTGTTGACCCGGCGGTGGGGAAGACATCAAAGATGCACTCTTCAAAGGGTATTATTTTGTAATTAAAAAGAACTGTAGAGAAAGAAACCAAAGACATGATAATTACACAGTGCGCCCGGCATAGTTGTCAGTGGAAATGCCATTTAAGGAAAACAATACCATGTAAGAAGTTAACGTGGAAAAAGTCTGCAAAGGAGCTCACTGTTGATGCAAGTCGGATCCATTATACGCATCTGGGCGACAACTCTTAGGTGTTCTAGCTTTCCACCAGCAGCTCCGCATGTGGGTCGCCATCCACGCCCTGTCCTTCAAGGGCCCTAGCTCATCTCCATGGTCCTGCCCTTACCTATTACTCCCTTGCCTCCTATTTTAAGAAAAGGTCTTGCTAAGTTGCTGAGACTGGCCTCTAACTTGCAATCCTCCTACCTCAGCCTCCTGAGTCCCTGGGATTACAGATGTGCACCATCTTAATTTGCTCTTATTTGAGAGCATCTGATGAGTCTGGCTTTCCTCAAGCTGAGGGACAGCCCTGTGTACGTTTTTAAGTATGCAAATGCTTCACTGGCATCAAG
Organism: Aplodontia rufa; assembly: GCA_004027875.1. Lineage (NCBI taxonomy): Eukaryota > Metazoa > Chordata > Mammalia > Rodentia > Aplodontiidae > Aplodontia > Aplodontia rufa. The sequence continues at coordinate 43,144 of PVKS010005724.1, forward strand.
CAAGGCAAACATTCTAGCGCTCTTTCCTCTTTCTTCCAGCTGGGTGGGCATCCGCTTTGTGAAATGTAATCGCTACAAATTTTTTAAAAAATGAGCGGTTTGGACCAACTTAGGTCTGGTCTTTTTGATGATTTTGAGACTAAGCCGAAAATAGTTTCATTGAGAAAAAATACTAAGACTTAGAAGCAGCTAGCTACGTATGCTGATGTTGCTGACTGATCAATAAATGCCACTTTAAAATGGTTAGAAATTTGATCAGGGCACAGTGACCCACATTCAGTAGTAACCATACTGCATCCTCAAAGAGTCACCTTTGTCACCAGCTTCACATGAGGGCATGGTATGGCCAAGCTGTCACTACCTGTGCCAAGGCAGTGCATTATAATCAACCCTTCACTATGGGGTCCGGGAAACGGACCTGAGTGAGACAGACCTCATGGAATTTTCCAGAAGCACAGATGAGTGGCAGGCTGGGGGCTTAACCCCCTAGGCCTAGGCCCTCCTGTGGGAAGACGTAAGGGGCGGGTTTTCTGAACCAGGCTAAGTCAGTAAATGTCAGAGTGCTTCCTGTGTGCGCAGCCCGGGCAGGTGAAGTAAGATGCAACATCCTTTTCATTTTGATCATCTGCTACGCATCAAAGAAGGTTTGCTGTGGGATACAGCGCTAAACCAGAAAAGAGGGGCTGGAGCGGTGGCTGAGCAGCTACAGCGCTTGCCTAGCATGTGCGAGGATGCCCGTTCAAACCCCAGCACCATGTACACAACAGTGTCAGCAATGAAAGCCACATGAAAAACAAAATTCTTAAAAAATTTCTTTTTTCCTCACTGTCCCTCTCTTTTACACACACACACACACACACACACACACAGAGCAAAGATGAGCTGTCTGTCCCACATCTGGAAAGAGCCCACAACACATCTTAGGAGCTGCCCCAAGGGTTTTTGTCTCCTCGGCCTCCCCGGTCCAGCGCTCATGTGGCTGCTTCCTTCTCTGCACATCTTTACCAAAGATGGCTCTTAGGCTGAACTTACAAGCCCCACGCTTGTGAATCCACCCCCAGAAGTTCACATCCAGTATCCTTGGCTGGTTTCTTGGGGTGATCTTCAAGACCCCAAACCCTCTCCATCCTGCTTTCACTGAGCACCCTTGTCTGTCCAGGGCATGAAAAACAGGTTACCCTGGTCCCCGGAACGTCTACTTTTTAAGAAAGAGCGGGTCTAGAGAGCTCCAGAGGACCTGCCTTGGTGAGGAACAGGAGCCAGGGTGGGAGTCTGGGTGTTCATCTGCAAAGCCTTCACTAAAGGGCTGCACCCTCCCTGAGCGTTGTTATCTCACTGCAGGTAACAGCAGAAACGAAAAGAAATTTTGTGGCAAATGATTGCTTGCCTTATAGGGCCTTTCCCCCTTATCTGGTCATTAATGAAACATTAAATTTAAGTCGTTCAAACCCTCCACCCCAATGTTTTGGTTTTTGTTGCAATAATTAGTTCCAGTTAAACGTGACACATAAAGCATAGTAACAAAAAAGAAAAAATAAAAAAGGATCGCGTGATTAGAGTTGCATTGAGGACCCAGATGCCTGGGTAACCTGGTCAGGTTTTCGTTAGCATGCTCTGCGGAATCTTTTCTGAAGATGCGCAGCGTAGGCCTCTGCATTGGGTGTTGATGGCTGAAGGTGGCTTTTCCTGTGTGGAGCACACATTGGTGGGAAACAGCTCTCTTCGTGTCAGAGCTCCTTGAAGAGGTGGGGTGATGCTGGTGCTGCCGCGGCCTGACGTCTTACCAGGAGCCGCGCCTGGCCTCTGATGCGCCTGCCTCTGCGTGTGACTGCACTGGGCCATCTGCCCAAGGCAGGGAATTGAGCCCGGAGCCGTGCAAGACCTGTGTCAGGGCATCCACAGAAGGGCTGTTTGTGAACAGATGTTCTGTGGTGTTTTTCATAGAAAATGGGCTCTGGAGAGAGGAAATGTCCATCAGTTACTGAGGTATTATGTATAACAGCAATTTTTAACCTTGACAATGAGACTTCTAAAGTTCTCAGTAAAACATTTTCAAATTGGCCACTTTCTTTGTCTGAAGTCCGATTCAGCCTGGGGTCTCCTGCACAGGCCCAGCTGTCAGGAGCTGGGAGATGGTGCTGTCCGGAAGAGGGGGTTGTCCTGCTCAATGCTGCCATGGCTGAAAAACCCTGTGGTCCACATACCGTGTGTGTCCTCTTCTTGATTTCACCTCTGAGAGAAAAGACTGGAACCCAAAGAGAGATGCTCACCCAAGTTTTGTTTTTAGCAAGCATCCTCAGTATTCTCTTTGCTTTGGTAAAAAGACATTTGAGCAGTTCTAAATATTAATTATGCCTGGACAATCAAGCATTTAGAACTTCAGGACTGCATTGCTTTGTTCTAGCCGGATTAAATCCCAGACACTCCTGAGAGGTGGAGAATCCGGGACATTGCGGCGGATGCAGCAGGGATGCGTTATCTCCAGTAGCAATAGCAGGAGCAGAGAGCCCCTTCGTGACCTGTTGACAGACACCATGTTTTGCATAATATATATATTTTCATTTTCCCTTAGGTTTCTTATTATTTATTCAATAAATCCTTTTTTCTTGCTGACAGCAGTTGTATTTATAAAACTAAATCCAACACAGCAAAACGTTCATCACTTTATAAACTAAATGCTAATGTTTTATTTATGTGCAATGAAGAGAGAAAAAAAGAACTGAATTGATGTTTACCTAACAAGCAGCACAAAAGTGCGGCTCCATAATGGTGGAGTTCATGAGCGCGCGGGCTGGTAATTTTGGGTGTCAACATTTGAATTGCAGAAAGAGTTTATGCAGACACAGCACGTACACAAGTGTAGTTTAGATCCACATCTATAAAAATAACATCTGTTTAAGCATACATTACATTTAAAAATAACTGTACAGTGATCAGCTGGTTAAGTACAGTTAACCAGATGTCGTTTTAAAGGGCCAGATGGAACTATGAAACGAAGATTGAAAAATTAAAAAATACTGTGAAAGGTCAAACCAATTAAGCAGCCTGTTTTGTTGGCATGTAACGGTTAAAAAGTAAGTGAAGCTGCTTAAGGAGTGAGCAACACAAACACACAGCCGCTGACCCTGGTCTTGCTCCTCAGGACAAGGAGGAAGACCCAGGCCAGAGCTGCTCCTTGCTGGGACCCAGAGAAGTCCCCTGGCACCTGAAACTGAATTTCCCTGTGGTTGCAGAGGCCTGGGGCAGAGGACACAAAATTTCAGAGGGACAGGGCAAAGGTGTTGAAGAGACATGGGCACATCAGGGTGACATCACTGGACATGGGTGGCATCCACACTCCAAAGCCCCTAACAGGCAGATGTGATCTCTGCACAAAAGAATGGTGAGTGCGTGAGGTGTCCCCTTGTGAGACTGCCCGATCGGCCACTCCACATGCACATGTGTCAAAACAGGACATCCTGTACCACACGCGAGCACAATTTTTATGCAATTTATAAAAAATGAGACAGAAATGTAGTTTCCTTAATGTTTCTCAGAGGCATCTCGGCTACCCATTAACAGAAACTTAAACTTCTGCTGCGTCAGGACCCAGCTGAACTTCCCAAAGTTCAGCCTACCTGCTCCCAGGCTGGAAGCTGGCACATAACGCAGGGTGAAGCCACGCACTTTAACATAGGACTCAGGTGGGAAATCGGACCCTGGAGAGCCAACGATCTGATTGGTTTCTAAAGTGCTCCAGTAAATTGTTTCTCTCTTTCACTGAGTATCATAAGGAAAAGATGAGGCGATATTCACGGAGCGCCCGTAATGAGTCGTCTGCTCCTACATCAGAGGTCACAGTGAGAGGCTCTGGGGAACGTGGCCGACGGAGGTGTTTTCCTTGGCTTGTACAGGGCTTCAAGTTTGAATTAATTGCCAAAAACTAAAAATTAGGAGGTTGCGCATAAAAGTCCGGATTTCCAGCTTCCCGGAAAATCTGGCCACACCAGCTCTGCATTTTTTCCATTGCGAAAACTGGCTGGGGCCAAATAGAACGGCTGCCTCTCTAGAGGGACAGAGTGTCAAATTTATCCCAGGCTCTGCCGCTACCTCCAAATTAGACTATCGGCCTTTGCCAGCCCACTTACTTACAGGCCAGTCCAGCTCCTGGAGGGGCCCCAGCAGCCTCTCTGGAGCTTCCAGCTGTGGGCCTCATCTTCTTCCAAGCCCACGGTCATTCTCATGACGTGTGTCCTATTCTTTATTAATACTTAACAGGGGGCTGGAGTGGTGACTCAGTGGTTACGTACTTACCTAGTATGTATGAGGACAGCGGTTTGAACCCCAGTACCAGGTACACAACAAAGTGTTGGAGCAACAAAAGCCACATTAAAAAAAAACTAAATAAAACCGAATCTCTCTCTCTCTCTCCCCCTCCCTCCTCCTCCCTCTCTCCCTCATTGTCCCTCTTAAAAAAAAAGTGGGAATCTGGGAACAAGAGAATTGTGGGGTCTCCCTTGAGCCACACAGCTGGTAAGTGACAGAGGTAGGGTTCCAATTCCAGTCTCGAGTGCCTTTTTTCTTCCTAAACTCCTGTGCTTCATCAGACCTGAGCACTGGAGTTCTGACCCTGACCAGCCTGTGGGCACAGCTTATCTGATGACCTAACTGGGCGTCTTAGGAACACCCGCTCAATTCCTGGTCTCTGTCCACAGACAGTTGATGGACCAAGCATCAAGGTATCAAAATTCACATCAAAGAGCCCAGGGGTGCCAAAGAGAGCTGCCTCCCCAGCCCGGTGCCTTTCTGTTGCCTTTGCCTACAGGTGCCGGAGGCCACCGGGAGAAACGGTGGCCTGCGCTGTTGCCGACCTCCTGTGTTAGTTGGTGAATAGGACACTGGTACTCTCTTTGGCAATACCAGCTTCCTCTCAGAAGGAGTATCAAGGTGTTTCCTCCTTCAGCACTGACTTTTTAACTTTCGTGGCACTGTTTTACTTTTATTATTAATACATGACTACCTGCGAGGTGAGCTTTATTTTCAAGTTGCAAGCTCTGTTTTCTTCTCTCGGATTTTAAATGGGTGCAGTCGGTCAGGGGAGAGGTGATCAAGGAGGGAGGGGAGAGGCAGGGTGTGACTGATCTGAGAGACCGTAGAGTGTAGCCTGGGGGACCCAGCAACAGATGACAGCGGGCAGCCTGCAGAGCCCAGGAGTCATGGGATGGCACTCCATGTGGCCCCGCAGGTGAAGCCCACTTGCACCGGAAGAGGAAATAAGGGATTTTGCAAATCTTTTATATTAATGCATTTTAACCGGTGGTGGGGCTTGCAGTACAAAGACAGCAGGACTCCCAGAGGCCTCTGAGTGCAAGGCGAGTCAGTGGTGGTGTCTCAGGGAGGACAGAAGGCGCAGGAGCCTCCAGGAGTGGCTGTGCTGGGCAGAGCAGTCCAAGGCCAGCAGTGCAGTGGGCGGAGCCGTCCAGGGCCAGCAGGGCGGTGGGCGGAGCCGTCCAGGGCCAGCAGGGCAGTGGGTGGAGCCATCCAGGGCCAGCAGGGCAGTGGGCGGAGTAAAAAGAAAAGCCATGCCTTTAAGCAGGAACAAGGAGAAGAGGATCCTTACAAAAGAGGATGCAGAAAACTCCTGGGGAAAAAGGAAAAGTCCCTCCTCCCCTCTGCCGGAGGCCTCCTGTTGGGAGCAGACGCTGGAGAGCAGCAGCTGCCCAGCACCCACAGGTAGCTGGGGGTGAGTGCAGATGGCTGCACCCCAGCTGCGGCCCAGCCCTCACTCTCCAGGGCCTGCTGTCAATGCCTTGCTGACCACTCCATCTTGTGGGTTTGGGGAAATGTTCTAGAAGCAGTCTCCATTTCTTGCTAAGACCCTTTCTTGCAGGGGGTAGACATCATGGCCCAGGAAACGGTCCCTTTTGGCTGACAGTTCTCACCATGCTTTTCTGAGGCTGTGGAGGTTGAAATCTACCAGCAGGGATACACCTGCATTTGGTGACTGTCACAAGCCATTGCACTCTGTTCCAGGGACTTGGGAGGTTTTTCCTGTGAAAAGATGAAGGCAGTCTCCCACTACATCATTAGTAGGGCACCAGGTGTATTTTGGGATCCCCCACCAGGAGTGGCATGAACCTGCTGATGTATTGGTGGCAGGGACAGCCAGCAGGCCAGTGTGGCAGGGTTTGGAAAGTCCAGACCTCTGCCAGAGTGACCAAAGCAGCAGGTAAGACCTTGATTGCCCTTGGAACACAGCCCACAGGCAGGTGCCAAAGACCTATCTGAAGGCTGCATTCCAGTGGCCAGCTCCAAACACTGGCCCTTCCACAGAAACAAAGATGTTCTGAGGAAAAACGCCCCTAAGAGAAAGGTGGCACTCTGAGATTCAGAGTCCAGGGGCTACAGACACAAGAAGCCCGAGTCCAGTACAGCGGTTGATGGCATGAGCAAGGTGACACATGGCAGCTGAGTCTGTGTGTCTCAGGGCCTTACAGGTCACCTTTCCTAAGGCGGTGGCCACAATGCCTGCAGCCCAGGGCAGGACCCTCCGCTTTCTCGGGACAAGGCAGAATCCAGGTTGTCACAGGAAGTCTCCCAAGGTCGCAGTGTTGGCAGGTCACATTCTCTGCATGTTTTAAACTAAACACTGTGCAGAGAAGTGATTGGCCCACGTGTCAAATGCAGCTTCACGGCTGCCAGTTTGGGACTTCCATCACAGCCAGTTTATTTCCCTCAAGACACGCCCAGAAAGGCATTAAAAGACAAGCCTGGGTGTGCTGGGATTGCAAGCCTCCGCCTTGCCGGCCGTGGCTGTCTTCTTGGGAAGCTCACTGCTGGCGCCAAGCCTCAGCTGCCACCCCGAGAGCAGCCACTGTCCCTGTCACCCTAAGAGTGGGCTCGGAAGCTCTCATTTGCCCACCCAGCTCTGCAATACCAAGCGGTCCTGTTTAAGTCCTTTATCCTCCAGTGAGGACAGTCAAAAGCAAAATCCCCAGGAAGGAGGACGGGTAACCATCTGACAAAGCTCAGCAGCCCTACTCTGAGGAATGGGAGAGGGACTCGAGGTCACAAGGTACCATGGAGCAGAGTCTCCCTGCGTGTTGTAAGGAATGCCGATTCCCTGTGACTGCGTATTCCAAATGAACGCCTGAGGGCTAAGAACTCAGGACTAGCCGGAGACTTCGCCCCTGCGCATGTGCTCTGTGATCTGTGGAGAACAGGATGCTGTGATCTCCAGTCTTGGCCCGAAGGATCTTCTCTTGCTCTTTCTGGGGAACCAGCAGCCCACAGAGCACTTGTGCCCCAGTAGGGAGCTGTGCTGAGATTGCAGTGAGCTTGCTTGCTTCAGTCTCTGAGCTGTCTTCCCCCTGTGCTTTAGGTGTCCCGGAATTTCTATGTTTACTTTATGCTAGACAAGAAAGGAGGGTGGCAGTAACCATCTGAAATCAGCGTCAGCATGAACTTGGCGATTTCGGACCCTCCCGGCTCAGCTGTGTTTCTGAGCTTCAGACCGAGCCTCTGTTCCTGTGGGTCTTAAAAGATCCTGTCTTACCCACCTACCAGATTAAAGCAAGATATTACTAGTATTTCTAAGAATAATAGCGCATGCCCAAGACTTGAGCTGGGACTCACAATACATGGCTCTCCTGAGCTTTGCCACAAATTCAGACTCATACATACTTGAGCTGCCTCTAAAACAAAGCACATCGGTGTCACTTCTCATGACTGGCTGGGACACCAAGCCAGTTCCTGGTCCTAAGACAGTATGAAAAATAAGCTGAAAAATTTGGATATTGAGGCTGGAGCAGTAGCTAAGTGGTTAGAGCACTTGGCTGGCATGCACAGGGACCTGGGTTGGAATCCCAGCACCACATATACAACTAAATGTTGGAGAAATAAGGCCAGACAGAAAAATAAATAAAATTGAGTCTCTCTTAAAAAAAAAATATTGGACATCTGACATTGACATTAATGTAGATTTCCAGCCTCCTCCCAAACGTGACCTCCAAGAGCATCTTCTTGTGCTATTAGTGTTAAATACTGTGGTCCTAACTTTGTTTAGAATTCCTAAATGGCTTCAGTCAGGATCTAAGTGGTCATTGTTCCCTTCGATGCGTAGACACCAAGCAAAACTCTTTTTAGCAAGGCAGCCAGATGTTTTGGCTCTAATTGTACAGCTTCTCATGAACAGCTCTCTGCTCTCTGCTGTCCCCATGCCTCGGTTGTTTTTACTGTCACTGTTTAATTTTGTGCGTATGTGCATAATTATTCATTAATCCGGGAGTACCTGCCATATGTCCATTCTTATATTTTCTCTTATTTATTTTGTACATGTGAGGTTTTCCACATTTTAAGATAGACTCTGCGAGGGATGTGTGTGAAAGGTATTTCATTAAACTAACTTGTTTAGTTTCCTATTTGTTTGATTTACCATACCCCTCTCTCCAGTAAAAAGCAGCTGAATTTATGTGGGCCTTTTATGAGGTTGCATGTCATTGTAATCCTTTTCTTTCCATCATAATTTTTCCACGGACGTGAAAGATTTCTGTGCAACACACGGCACGGAGTCCTCTCTCTGAAACACGGGTAGCTTTTTTCACAGCCTAAAACAGTACGGTACCCGAGAATAGAACAAAAGAAATTAAAACGCTGGATGTGCCACACTTGCTCACGCTGCAGTTAGAAATTTAATTATTTTATCTCGTAGAATAATGTGCCCTTCAGAAATCATTTTGGACTAGATGTTTCAAACCAATGATCTGTAGTTAATTATCTTTAATAACTGTTGCACATTATGGTTAGATCTATGTTTTTGCTAAACCAATTAATAATATCTTCATTAGTGTAAAGACAAGGGAACAGAATCCTTTCATTTTTCACATTGAAAGTAGATTTTTTAAACACTGTAATTTACTTTAGCCATACATCCCCCATGATATGACTAATTAATGAAACTTCAAAGACATAACTTCCAAAAAGCTACTTATTTTACAGTGGTTGTTGAACAGTAATGACATTCAGTTGGCATTGCTGACACCCTGACTATCCATGTCCTAGAATTGACTAAACCCTCTGAAACCCCCAAAATATTTAATGTTGAAAAAGAAAGAAGAGAAAATTAATTGAATATTATCTCTTTTAAAGACCTGTTGATTACAGAAGAACCGATTTTTAAGAAATAGATGGATGGGTGGGCTCCTCTTGTCCCTGGCACAATGACCACCGGGCAAAGGCGATTTCTTTTTAGTTGAGAATGCTCAAGGGCTCTTAGGACTTCTGACCTTGGGGCAAAGGGCCTGGCCCTTCCTGAGCAGTGCATCTCTACCCTGTCCGTGGCAGCCTGGTTGGGGACAGTGGTCACCAGGTGCTCTCTGCCTCCATGTCACCTTGTTCCACTAGAGGACCAGGCCACTGACATGGCCGGGGTCAAATGAGGGCCTTCACTCTTTTCTTGCCTACTAGAATTGTTCAGAGGAACAAATGGTTGTCGATAATTGCTTTGGGTTTTGGATTAGTCCATCCTCAGATACCAAAGTAGGAAGCATGATTTTGAAACATCTCCTAAAGGGAGATGTGGGGAGAATTTAAAATGTTAAAAAAAAAAACTGTGTTAAAAGTGAGCTCTTGAGGTGACTTGCAGAAACGCGCTGCGCTCATTAGGCGTCAACAAAGGGAACGCGGGCAGGGAGTGAGGCAGGCTGGCGCTGGTCCTTCCCGGCCCCCTGGCTGTTGGAGAATATTGCTGCTCTTCCTGATGGCAGAGGTGGCCTGGCAAACCCCAGCAGCTGCAGCAGAGAGGGCCAGCGTCCTGTATTCCAGTTCACCAAAAACTGGGAACTGCAGTTCTTCTTTATAATTGTGTCTCATAAATAAAAACAGTGAAAAGACAGTGAGCCGGATGTTCTGCTCATGCAGGGCAGAGCTTCTGCACAAGAAGGACAAAGGCTGGCTGGGGGCGTCCGGGACCTCTCGTAATGACCCGTGCACAGTGGCACGCGCTCTTACGGGTGAGAGGGGAAAGTGCTCATTCTGTCACTCCTCGTGTCGTCTGAAGTTTTCAGGGAGCACGAGACAGGACGGAGGAGTGGAATTAAAACAAGATAATTTAGTGGAGCTGATTTTAAGGATTGGAAATGGGTTGGCGAGCTATGGGCTTTAGTTCTGGCTGCCTGCACAGGAGTGCACAGCTGAGTTTTAGACAGCAAGGCTACTTAGACAACCTCTGGGAGAGGAAGGGAAAATCACCCAGTTCCTTAAAGTTTGGTGAAACTGGCCATCTTAGTGGCTTGCTATGTGTGGATCTGGTCACAGAGCCTGTGTCAGGAAGGAGAAGGTGGGGCTGATAACTCAGGGGAAGCCCACGTGATGGTGCAAGATTCACAGTTCAGGGCTGTGCACATGACCTGCAGATCACTCAGGTTGTCCAGAAAAGCAGACCTGGGAGAGGCGTGGTGGAAAGATGAAAAATGTGTCATGAATTCACTCGGTGAACCTGGGCTCTGCTACCTGCAAGCCGGAGACCCCGAAAGGCTGGGGAGTAATTCAGTCCGCATCCCAGGCACAGGGCGCTGCTGATGGAGACCCCTCCACAGGCAGGAGGCAGGGAGAGGGGCTGCGTCCTCCTTGCCTGCGGTCTGGTGGCTTCAGGCCCTGAGGGGGCTGGACGAGGCTCACCCACCAAGGCCACTGCCCGAAGGCTGTTGTCACCTGAGCCACATCTGACACCCCTGGAGGCAGAGCTTCACCAGGGCACCCCAAGGCACCGTAGTGTCACAGAGCCCAGCCCCACACCCCAGCTGAAACCCATGGTGTCCAGCACTAACATGGGCTCCGTTTCAAGGCCAACAACTCTGGCCTTTGCCTGTGGGAGCTGCACCGGCCTTGCAGCAAATCCTGCTCTCTCAACCGGAGACCCCTCCACTGTCCACACGCCCTGATCTCCACCCCAAATCCTGCCCCTGGGGCATGTCTCACACCTCCTCACGCCAGCCCCAATGACTCCTCCACCTGCTCCATCAAGGTAGACTGTTGATTTCCTTGTCTCTGAGGCCTCAAATAATGCATGGTGGGTAGGGCCTAGCACATGGTCCCAGCTAATGTGTCAGAGGTCAGGAACTCTCAGACCTGCTGGAACAACCGATAGAAAGTCACGGAGTCCGGTTCCAGTCACGGAGGCAGCGTGCCCCTGACTGGATTGCTATGATCCCATCTAATCAAGGTGTGTTGCCAGGGTCAGACTCTGTTCTACCAGAGGCAGAGCAGGAGCCTGACTTTCCCGTCTTGGTCACCACTAGCCATTCCAGGACATGTGGGAGCGGAATTCCACGCCTCCCTGCCTCCTCCACTCTACAACTGTTTTGTGAAAAATTACATGGGGAAGAGTCACTATACATTTGCAAATAGCTTTTAAAGCCAGAGCGCTCTCCTGGGAATGCGGTCCTAATAGGATAGAGAGGAGGCTGAGTTGCTGAACACTGCTGGTCATTACTCTTTTGTTCCCACTCTAAGGAAACAGGCACAAATCTCCTAGCTCGACTGCCGGGCATGTGTTTCTGCTTACTGCCTAATGTGGTTCTAATAACCCGAGCATTCCAGCTAAGTCACGATGACACTTCTCCAGCGGTAGATACGGGAAGTTTGCGGGGGCAGGGCCGGGCCATCCGCTCCATCCAGACGTTCTTGTTGCCGACCTGTTAGGGCTACTCCTGGCCTCTGTTAACAAGAGGAATAAAAGGGCTCAAAATGAGCTGGAGGAATCCTAGCTGTGGGTGTTTCCCAATTTGGCTCCAAATGTCCTCAGTTCAGAATAAATCCAGCTCTGTACATGCAAGTTCGTGAACTGAAGCATAAATGATGGGGATTCTTCTCCACTATCAGTCATTGCTGGATCACAAATGTGCATCAGTGATCTAATCCTTGGGTAAGAATAGTGTAATATAACCAGGTGTGGTGGCTCACGCCTGTAATCCCAGCAGCTTGGGAGGCTGAGGCAGGAGGATCCCAAAAAAAGCCAGCCTCAGCAATGTAGTGAGGCCCTGAGCAGCTTAGTGAGACCCTATCTCTAAATAAAAAGGGTTGGAGATAAGCACCCCAGGTTCAAACTCTAGTATCAAAAAAACCAAAAAACAAAAAACCTCAGAGTAGCGAAATAGAGTTACTCTGTTTAATCTTGCTTTCAGTTTCATTGTTCTTAGGATGTTGGGGCCCAGCCCTCCCAGGGATCAACCCCAACACTGGGGACTCTGTGACTTTGAAGGGTAAGGAAAGAATACTGGGGATTATTGGGTTGATTCCTTCCCTTGGCCCACAGCCCCCAGGCTACCTCCCTGGTCAGCTATGTAGTCTCTTTGGAGGGTTCCTGAGGCTGGAGCCAATTAGCATCTTTCCTCTAGTGCTCAGTTTGGTGAAAGGATGAGAACAGGAACCTATTGGGTACACATGGCCTCTCTTCACTGTTCGTAAACATTGCTGTCACTAAAGAGGATCCCCTGAAGGTGACATACAACATGAAAGAGGGGAGAGCTCAGAGAACAGCAGAACAGGACGCAATGGCTTCTGGATCAAACTTTACCTGATCCCTATCTAACTTTGAATTTTCAGTTATTTGAATAACAACAACAAAATTCCCACTTACTCCACCCAGCCAGCGTTGCATTTGCTTACACTCAGTCAGCAATTCCTAAAGGACTTGGGAAGAGTACATCACAGGATTCGCTTACGAGTACAGTCTTCCAGCTTGGCACTCTGTACTTTGGAGAAGGGATTGCTGTCATTTTATAGACCTGAGCCCACACCAGCTTTGTGGCCTCACAGAAATGCCATCTCTGTGTGTGTCCCTGAAGGGTTCCCACTCCTTGGGGCTCTTCTCCTTGAGCATCAAGTACCCTTTCCCTCTTGAGGTCTCTGCCAACTGTCTGGATACCAAGAACCTTGGCCTTATTATTGGCGTGGTGTTTTCCGAATGCCTGCGGGGTCCACCCCTCTCTCTTCCCGGGGAGGAGGAGTGCTGTGTGGGGGAAGATCTCCCTCAGGCCACGAACCTGGCTTGCTTTGCGCCAAGGAACCCAACATACTTCTTTGAACCAAGGGGACGCTAAGCGGAAGATAAATGTTCTCAGATGCTGGGGATGGAGCCAGTGAACGCCCCCTGTTGCAGGTCTGTGGTTTCCCAGTGCTGAACAAGCACTGCTTGCTCCTCTGTTTTGGAATCATCCTCAGAGTCTGACGTTGGGCTCCATCCTGCAAAGGCCCTGTTCCCATTATGAGGGTGGCAGTATTATACCTGAGTTCCTGGCACTGTGCTTATCCCAGGAGAATGTATTTAATCAGTATTTATTAAATGATTTAACTGGGAAAGAAACCATTTTCAATTTGTTCAATGGTTGTTTGAATGTCCTTGAGTAGTGTTTGGTGGTGCTTTAGAACACAGCTCAAATCCATTGTCAACCACTAACACAAAAATGGGGAGCTTTTGATTCCCAGAGGCACATCTGGAAGAGTAGCAGCTCACAAAGATGTTGAGATGCTGTGCGACGTCCCTGAGCCCTCGTCTTCACATACACAAAAAGGTGATACCGCAAGGTAGCTGTAGGTGGTGATGAGACTCGTTAGAGAATGCTCGCGAAAAAGCAAGGCTTAAGCTGACCTGACGCTAACATAGGATTTGTCCTGGAGAAGGCAGGGGTGTCTTTGTGAAATACTTTGGAACTGAATCTTCATGCAAAGATAGGGGGTCGGTAGAGGAATCAGCCATCCGCAAGCCTTCCTACCACCACAGAAGGGACAGAAATTTTGACAATGATCCTTGTGGAGACTCCTACTCAAACCCCCGAAAAAGTCAGGGAACCATCAAAGCCGTGGAGGCTTATGAAGCCTGGGCTGTCGCTCAGTAGCAACACCCATGTGTGTTTATTTCATGGAAATATTTTTTCTGTACACCCTTCACCCCTCCAGAGTGATTTGATAACCAACAAGTAATTTAAATTTTAGACTACACAGAAAAGTTCAGATTACTGTATTTTCTGGGTTTCAGTTTCACTGAAAATATTTCCCCCACCTTTGGAAAAAGTGCGATGAGACTAAAATCATTCAGAGTATGTTCTAAGTATTAGAACTCTTGCCTTATAACTTGATATTCTAAAAAGATTTTAGGGGCTGTAGCAGTGGCTCAGTGATTACGGTGCTTGCCTGGCAGGGGCAAGGATGCAGTTTCCAACTCCAGCACCACAAACACAAGGAAGTGTTAAGTCACAGGAAACACTAAATTAAAAAAGAAATTGATTCTCTCTCTTTCACTGTCCCTCTCTCTTTAAAAAAAAAAAAAAAGGAAAAAAAAAAGAAAAACCAAAGAAAGAAAAAAGCAGCTGTGTCTAGAGGAAAGCGTGGTTTCTGAGCCAGAATTTGAGAAGGTGGTGGGCACCAGGCGCATTCCGAGCAGAAGTCGGGCTGGGCTCCTGCCATCCAGCCAGATCAGAACGTGCTACCAACCCCTGGGGAACGAGTTTCAAACTCCAGCTGTGTTCAAACGCACATTCTGAGTTGAAAACTAGACTGAAACCCAGAATGCGTCCAGTTTTTCTTACCCCTGGTTGGTGGTGCTGCATTTAATGCTGAGATAATTAACAGATATTCCAGGTTGTTCCAGAAACACAGCCACAGAATTTCCTCAAGTGTCCGTGGACTCCTTGGGTGCTGGAGTAGATCAGTGTTGTTCTGATTAGTTTCTGTTACTTGATATTGAACCCCATCCTGCTTCCTCCATCCCCAGTTTGCACCAGGAATTTCTGGAAGTGTAGTGACGTCATGGCTTGAACTATCTATGGATCCGCCTGGGTCTGAGTTTTTCTGGTTACGATGGATTAATTAGTTTTTAATTCTATTCTTCCTCTGTCCCATGGCAGTTTGTGCCTGCTTCTGTTATTGACCAGGATTCCTAAATTAGCCACTGCTGTAAGTAAACACACAGTTATTTCAAACTGGCCACAAGGGGGCAGTAAAACATCTCACTCCCCCCAATAGCTTGGATTTCTAAGAGTTCATTTTCTAAGTATTAAGATATTATATTTGCCCGAATAATACGAAAAACTATTCTGTCTTCAGCTCTCTACTTTGCTATTCAAACAGAGTTTACTAGTAAACGAGTTGGTCATGACGAAGTGATGAGGTTTTCCCCTTCAAGTGTGGGTGACCCAGGTGGCACCCAGGGCAGCCTTCCTCTCCTGGTCTCCAGGGCCAGGGGAGCCTGCGTGCGTTCTGGTCAGAGACGGTGTTACCTGGCCCTTCTGCTCGGTATGTTTTGTTCTTACTTTTCAATCATAGGCAAAGGTGTGCTCAAATAAGAGGTAGATTTAGACGTTTTTCTTTAGAAGACGCCAAGCACATCCCTTCTGCACTCCGGATAGGGTCAACTGGGGGCTGGGGGCTCAGGTGCACAGTGAACACCCCATGGGCACCTGCTGGTGAGTGGCCAGGCAGCCTGGACCACCATGGAGTCCATCCACGGCCAAGTACGAGAGGGGCAGCTCCAAGCCTCACACACCACGAGAGGACGGGGCGGGGGGGCTGGGGGCCTGGTGACCTTGGGGCCCTCGCTGGCTGGGAACCACGGTGGCCCTGTCTGTCCTCCCAGCAACGCCTGGGGAGATGATAGGTGCGCGTCCTCGGAGCAGCAGCCCGAGGCCGAGTCCAGCCAAATGCATTCTGCACATGCTTTGGTCCCGGAGCTCGAGACCGCCGTCTTCACGCTGTCTGTCCCGGGGAAGCTGCAGGGAACTTGGCCGCAGTGCAACTGCGAGATGGAGTCCAGCATGCTGCCCACGCACAGGCAGCGCGTGTCGGTGTGTGTGCGCAACAACAAAGCCAATTATCTGTGAAGCGCGGCGTGCAGGAGCGGCGTGCAGGAGCGGCGGGACGGCAGAAACAGACATGAGCACCCGGTGTCCTTCCCGCCCATTGTCTCCTCTGACACTCGGTGCAGCCTGACGCCGTGGAATTGGCTCACCAGTGAAAAAAGACAAAGTTCTAAGCAGCCCTTGCCTTCGGGAGGGTGGAGGGTGGCGTCCCACCAAAAGCACTGTGACTTCAAACACACCTCGCCCACCTACCTCCTCGCTGTTTGAAAGTACTGGAGTGACCAGCGACTCTAGGAAATGTGCTGAATGATTTATTTCACGCAAAGACGCGAATGTCACCGTGGCTCTCCTGGAGCCGCGCGTGTTTTGCGGCCGAGAGCAGAGCTTTCTGCCAGATTTTCACCCGCCAGAGAGCCATCACAGGACCCTCTTCCTTTAAGAAACGCAGATTGATTTCGGACATGGTGAAGCGTGGGCTTCAGAGTGTGTTTGGGTTAAGGTTAGGTCGTCCTTGACAGTGTAAGAGCAAGGTTTGAATCGTTGAATAACCACCTTTCACCCATCCCCAATTGTAATTTAAATGACAATGTGCTCTCAATCAATAGCTCTTTGTCACACTTTGAAGATCCAGGGATGCGATTCCACCCTGCGAGTTTGCCAAAGAGCTCCTGAGGGAAAGAGGTTGCAGGAGGACCCCTGCCCCCCTGCGGCTCAGACCCGGACAGGATCCCAGGAAAAGCCAAAATCTTTGCTTTTCTAAATTGCTTCCAGCTAGATACCACAATAAAAATATTGCCAATTAAAATCGCCAAATGATCTTTATCCTAATCTCCCCGCTCCGATGTCGGTCATTTCACCCTAATGGCTCATTGTCCAGCAGTTGCCCTGCTGGGTGCTGGGCTAATAGGCACATTTGCGACAGGCGACCCTAACAGAGCCAGCCTCCAAGGGACAGCATGCTCCTGTCCCGTTTACCAGATAAAGCTCAGAAACAGAGCCTCATTCCCTGCTGGGGAAGGGAAGGGCTTGGGAAATCAGCTCTAAGCATCCCTGTCCCTCTGAGCACTTCACAAGCCTCAGTTTCTCAGGACAGGAAGACTCAGCACCACTAAGGAGGCCCACTTCCTCCCCAGTCTCTCTGCATAGATGTGGTGCATGGGTTGTACGACTTTGCTTGTGCAGGACGGTAACACACCTGTGTTAACAGATAGATGAGCTTTACACACAGACGCACGCATGTTTACCTGTCTCACTTGCGTTCACGGATAGGATGAGCTTTACACACGGACACACACATGTACACCTGTTCTTAGCTGCGTTCAGCAAGGATAGGATGAGCTTTACAAACGGACACACACGTACACCTGTTCTTAGCTGCGTTCAGCAAGGATAGGATGAGCTTTACACACGGACACACACATGTACACCTGTTCTTAGCTGCGTTCAGCAAGGATAGGATGAGCTTTACACACGGACACACACATGTACACCTGTTCTTAGCTGCGTTCAGCAAGGATAGGATGAGCTTTACACACGGACACACACATGTACACCTGTTCTTAGCTGTGTTCAGCAAGGATAGGATGAGCTTTACACACGGATGCACGCACGTTCACCTGTTCTCAGCTGCTCTCTAGGCATCAAGCGCTCTTTGCACGTGGACATGTGACTTTGTTTTGTCCGTGCATTTATAGTGTGTTATTATGCACTCAGTCTGGCCTGGCTGCACCTATGGGGGTTCCAACAAGGTGGAGCTTGCCCTTGCAGGTATCACCTGCTAAATTCATAGTTAGCCCTGGTCATGCAGAGCCCCGGGCCCTCAATTAACTTTCGGACTCCCACAGCAACGTCAAGTATGACCAGATGATTGTCACGCAAGTGCCAGGGGCTCCCCAGTTGGAGGTGCTTCTCTACAAGCACCAAGGCGGTGAGGATAACAGGGCATTGTTTGTGGAGCGTGTGTGATTTGTTAGTTTAGAAGTAGGAAGAGGGGGCCCAAAGGCCACATCTATTCCAGGGCGAGTTTCTGTAACTCATCCAGCTGGGCTGGCACTGTTTCTAATATATGAATTATTGGGAGAGTTTACATGAAAATGTATTTTTACTAGCCTTGAAGAAAAAATCCCTTGAAAAATTGGAAAACGTTGAGTTTCTGGCCGGCTTCCTGCCTTGCAGACGTCACCGCATCTTCTGGGGAGACCATGTCACGGATGTCCCCTATGGATGACCATGCTTTCTGCACCTCCCACGTGCTCACAAGGCCCCTTTCATCCCACACCAAGAAGCTGCTCTCACCATGACCACGGTGCACCTCTCTTTAGGACTGGTGGCCCCCAAGAGTGCCTCATATCCATCACCTGTGTTGTGTCCTTTGCCGTCCGTGAGGTAGGCACATTCGTCCCTGTTTTATACACCAGAAAGGACCTGCTCGGATGAAGTAGCCACCGAGGACACATGAGTGGCAGGGCTGGGTGTCAACTTTTGGCCACCTTGTTCTGGACCCCATCTCTTGCCCGTGTGGACTGTCCCTGAGCAGTGGGCAGGGTGAAGTTTTGTGATGGCGTTGGGGACTCTGGGGGCCTGGAACCCTGGCACATGTGCGCTTCCTCACCAGAGGAGGTGCTGGCGGTTCAGCCTCCATCCTGGTGTCTAAAACCACATTCCCAGTACAACTGTCTCGCTTAGGTGACTCAGCCTTGCAGGCTTGGCACCATGATCCCCCAAAGCTGCATGGGCTGGGGGTGACCTCAGGAGTGCCCGTGGTGGACGAGGCACACGGAGCCCCTCTAGGTCCACCAGTTGTGGCCTAGTCCTGGAAAGATGTGTATCGGTGATGATCGTTGACACCATCTCGATAGAAAACATTGCAATTTTAATGCCCCTGCAAAACACCTCCTAGCTGTAACCACCCCTGTAAGCCTTCCACGTGCCTTTACCCAGCGTGAGGCAAAATGCTGAAAGCTCTGTCTGGAAGGAGGCTTCTTGTGGTGCTGGGCTTGGCGTGCTCGCAGGAAGGTCGTCACTCTAATCAACGGATGAGAGGGTGGAGACTCAGCAGGCCTGTGGCACTTGGGAGCTGTGGTCACACACAGCCATAGGTGTTAGGGAGGCTTAGACAGGAGGCGGCCGTGAGCGTCCCAGTCCCCTGCACCCAGAGCACACGCAGTCCACGTTCCCTGGTGGGCGTGTGAGTTCACTCGATTCACAGTTCCACTTTAAACAGTTCCACTTTAGCTCTCGGGTGCTGTTGTCTGTTGTCGGGTGGAATCCAGTGCCCTGGGCCCTGCTCAGCTGGGGATGGGCTGTGGGACTGGGGTTTGCTATTCACCAAGGCACAAGGACAGCCTGCTCTGTGATATTCCTGTGATGTGGCGGGACTCAGCTGATTTCCTTACAGAGGTAGGAACAAGATGACAATCGAGTATTACTTTCGCCATTCAAATATTTACAACCAAACATGTGCATGCTGGCGACTGAGTGACGAGTGCCGTCCTCCATGGAAGCCAGGGTGGCAGGTGTAAGGCTGCTGGTCATTTGCAGTGAGATGGGACAGCAGTTATACCTTAGGGGCCAGGGGACATTGTCCAGGGGCTCCGTGGGTACCTCATCCCCAGCGGCTCTGGGCTGGGAACCGGAATCATCTTCTCTTGCTCCCCCTCCTGTTCCCCTTTCCTTCCCTCCTGCCTGGTGTCCTGTCTCCGCATCCTTCTGCTCCTCTCGCTTGCCCCAAATGAAAGCTACATGGCTCTCAGAGCTCTGCTTTCAAACCGAGAATCAACGCAGGGGATCTTAAACCCTACTGCCACATCGCTCCTGTTTTTGGCTTTGAAACACCTCTAAAGGAAAAAAAAATTTTTGAAAAGCTCACAGTTCCAGAGTTAGAAGAGAAGGGTTTCAATGCAAATGAGAGCTCAAGGTAACACAAGAGTGAAGGAGCTTCATTCAGAGAATGCCAATCACTCAGCCGTCACGCATGATTGACAGGCGTTCAGTGCTCCGGAGCGGGCTTGGGGTGGGGAGAGGGCAGGGGAAGGTGAGAGGTGAAGAAGACACCCTGAGCCTTTCCAAGTTGCCTGGGGTCGGCTCTTTGACCTGGACTGAAACGGGCATCAGGCTGGTCCATTTTGAGGACTTGAGGACTCAGGTTTTTTAAAAAAGAAAACTTTCGGTTGCTCCTGAATTTGTTCCTGCAGCGTTTACTAAATTATCTCCTCTTTAGCTCATGATTCCCCAAACAAGCCCTCAACCAGCGCTACCCTGGGGGGTCACAGGTCATGGTCATTCATCTGCACCATGGCTGGACCCACCTGGGGGTCACTCAGTGTCCGCCCAAATTGCTGAACCTCACTGTGTCCGCTCATTAACAGAAACGAAGTTCCTCCGTCTGTCAGACCTGTCCTGAGGTCTGGGCCTGGGCCAGAGCACCGCGCTTTCGGTTTACGGTGCTGGGGAGATAAGGAAGCCACAGCCCCTGTGCAATGCTCTTGACGGTGCTCTTCATGCACTGATGAGTCCCTCAAAGCTTGCTGCAATGGAAGGTGAGCATCGCTGAAAACGGCACTGCAAACGGAAAAACAAAAGCAGACTTTCAGAACGTCTCACAACTGGAATCTGAAACCTGCCTATTTCTCTGAATTGCGATTCTCTGAATATTTACTGAATGTCTTCCATTTTTAAAAAGTGAGAGATCCCAAAATGAACTGGACACAACGTCAACTCTCCTGTGGCTTATTAGCCCAGAAGATCTCATCCTGCTCCTCCTCCGACTCAGGAGGCCAGTGTAGGGGTTTCCTGCACCAACATGGAATAATGGTCCTAGCACAGTTCACCAAGTCAAATTAAGCCAATGGCTAAAATTTTCTCAAGCAAAATTCTTTCTTTGCAATGATTTATTTTATTTATTTAGGTACCAGGGATTAAACCAAGGGGCACTCAACCACTGAGCCACATTCCCAGACCTTTGTACTTTTATTATGAGGCAGGTTCTCACTTAAGTTGCTAGGGCCTCACTAAGTTGCTGAGGCTGGCCTTGAACTTGTGATCCTCCTGCCTCAGCCTCCCCAGTCACTGGGATTGCAGGCATGCACCACTGTGCCCCACTTTGCCATGGGTTTTTTAAGCTGTGCCCTTATGAAATGAACAGTGTTGGCCACCAGTGCAGTATTGGGCACAAGTGATCGAAGACTGACTGCATGAAGCAGTGTGTCTCCACGCAGGAGTGGCACGTGAGTGGTGCCCTTAATGACACTTGCTTGTGAGGAACAAATTCCAGAGCTGCACTCTGAGCTGGGACCTCTTCCCACTCTAAGCACCTCGCCGTCACGAAGATGGAGGTCAGGCTTATTGTGCCTCACAGTGTCCTTGGAGGACATTCTTACTCCCAGGTACGGATGAGACAAGGACACGTGAGCAGGCTGGACATCCCTCACCCTATCCTGTGCAGGAGGCCAGGCCCCGGGAGTGAAGTGCACCCAAGACTGGATCAGAGTCTCACCCCTGATGGCCCGTGGAATAGTCCAAAGTGGTTTCCAGAAGGTTCTTCCTGGCCTTCTGCCCATAGGATTCTGATTCAGTGGATTGGAAGCAGGTATGACCAAGCTTTTAAGAAGGGTTATACGGCTGGAGCGGTGGCTCAGCGGTTATGGAGCTTGCCTGGCATACGCGAGTGCACGAGTTCAAACCCCAGCACCACCTACACAACGAAGTCTCTGAGCAGTGTAGGCCATGTGAAAAACTAAATAAAAATTGTTTCTCTGTTTCTCTTTCTCTCTCTCTCTCTTAAAAAAAAAATCTTATTTAAAAAAAAAAAGAAGTGTTAGGGATTTGACAATTAATACAGGTGGAAGTCAACGCTCATATCAGGGACTAAGGCCTTTGGAACTGACCTGTTTGGGTGCATATTCAAAATTAGAACCTCAGCATCTTACTTTGGGTGAGAGGATAACCGTCCTCCTATTGAAGGCTCGGGTAAGGAGAGACATGGGCAGCTCTGAGGATTGCCCGGTACCTGCAACTAGCCCCACCAGCGCTGCCATAGCCACACCCAGAGACGGCGGGGCGATGTTTCCCACCAGCCCCGCTGAGAACAAAGCAACCTCTAGAATAGTCTGGAGCGTTCCTGGCTCCTGGCTTGCACACATCAGGAATGTCTGCTCTGTACGATTCATCAGCTCTGGCTTCACCTGCTTCATTTCTCAAACTTGGAAGAAAGGTTTCCTTGAGTCCCATCTTGTGACACCTAATTAGACGGTGTGGTCCCTAAACCATCAGCCAACATTTGGGTACAATCTCGGCCATGCTAAATGTGACAATTCTTCTCCCTGGACAAAGAAGCAACTGATACTCATGGCACAGGAGAAATGGCGAAGCCCCCAACACTTCGGATTTCCATTGCAGTGGTGTTTGGTGGCGATCTTTCAAATACAATGACCTGTTGTCCTGCCCATGTGAAAGGTCAGTGCTCTAGTTGTTAGTACCCTTAGGGAGGAGTTGCAACCACACTCAGCAGACGCTTGCGTTCAGTCGAGGACCTGACTGGCAGGAAGCTGGTGAAGCAGAGAATCTGCATTTTAAATCTGTGCAGGTTCTGTCTCTGGAGATCAGACGACTACAGAAATTGTGTCCAGGCTCCCCGAGACGTTCTACCTCAGATGGGACGTTCCAGCTCAATTTCTCAGGAATAGAACCTTCAACTGCAGAGCGAGGATTGATCACAAAGTTTGAAAAGTGCTGTTGTTAGAGAAAACCCAAGCAGTGAGAGCTACTCATCAGCCACGGGGGCTGCTAGGAAGCTGAGCTGAGTCCAGCCTTCCCTGATCAGTGAAGACACCGCGTGTCACAGCTTCCTGCAGGAATGGGACATTCTCCATCCCTGCCGTCCAATGCCACAGCCCCCAGGCACCCCTGGCTGCCCAGCACCGAAGGCAGCAAGCCCAACGGGGAAAATGAATTTTGCTTTCATTCCACTACTGTGAGGTTAAATAGCCGCTAAGCTCAACTCTACCCTCTTCCAGGCTGAAGGCAATATGAGGTGACCACTTTGGATACAGCGGGGCACTAATCCCGCGTGCTGTTGTTAATAGATTTTTGTGTATGTTTGTTTAAGGCTAGGCATTTATATCATGAATGTATACTACATCATATTTTCTGCTAGCAAAATTATTGAATGTCTAAAAATCAGTTGAGCTGGAAGAATCACTTCCAAGCACAGTCTACGCTTAGAACAGATTCAGGAACTCCGGGGCTAATGTATAGCTATTGCAACCCCTTTCCATTAAAAGCAAAATAGTAGAAAATCAGACTAGCTTCATGAATAGTGAACTTACTTTTGATGGGCTTTTGAAATCAAGCATTGGGATTCATCCCTGATTGACCTTGGCCTTTCTTCTACCTGTGTGGTGTGCCAGTATTCCTCCAGTGACCTTATGGTTTGTTCATTAATGTTTGGCAAATTCCATCCAAGTGCGGCCTCCAGGAGGAAGCTGTGTCTGTCGTGCTTGCGTCTGATGGCTTTATATAGTGCTGTTAATTTTCATCCTGAGCTTGGTGAGGTGAGCCCCCTTGTAAAAGTTGTTGGATGTGTTGAGTCTTTGACTCCTTAAAAGGAGCTCTAGGTACCGGTTGTGGGAGAGCTCGAAGCCCCTCGCTGCCTCCAGCTTCTCCTCTACCCCATATGCATCACTTCCACCCACCTCTGCCTCCCTGCGCAGCCGAGGCCAGAGGCCCTGTCTGGTGCCTCTGCTCTTCAGTCGGAGAGTCTGTTTCCCCACAGTGTAATTCCTGGGCTCCGGGTATTCAGCTCCATAAAGAAACCGGGTCCCTTGAAGAATGGGTGCCTTGTGCCAATTGGTCACCAGCGTTCTTTCTTCTTGCTTGTGGTAGCTGTCACACCTTGCACACTACCCCACCCCCTCTCTCCTCCTCCTAGGTTTCACAGGCTGTAATAATTCCTGTTTCTGAATATATTTCATTTTAATTTTTTAAATGCTCTTCTCATTTGAATTTAGGCCTTCCTACGGATTTTGTCTCCTGGGCTGTTTTGAAATATATGATTTTAAATGCATGAAACTCATCCTTTAAAAATGATTTGTGAGTGTACATTTGAAAATGGTTAATGCTTATTTATCACAAATGGAATAATTACAGCTAATGGAACAGTGCCATTTAACGTCGTGTAGTGGTATGGGGAGCTCGATAATTAGCAGCACCATAAGAGGCTTTTTTAGCATCTGAAATGACAGGCGCAGAACACCTTTCCCTGAAACAGCTCCCCGAACTAAATCCTCCCTTGCTTATTCCCCCTGGCTGTTGATGGTAGGACTGGGGGTGGGAGTATTCAGAATTAATTGATTTAATCACATCGGCGTCCCCCTTTGACTTAGAAGATAGCCATTTTTAAAAATATGCAGGACACGAACTGCTTACGGTAAGGAATGGAATTTTTGCGTACACAAAATGCATTTGTAAAAGTTGGAAAGCACCGGAGGTGGCAGTGTCCCCTTTAGACCCGGCGGCCCCTCCAATGAAGGGGCATGAATGAGTGTTTTGCAGGACTGTGTTTCTGGGTGTGGCCTTATCTGCCTAGGAAAGTCATGCACAGAATTTTTTTTTTTTAATAAAGAGAGAGGGACAGAGAGAAACAATTTTTATTTAGTTTTTCATGTGGACTTCGTTGCTCCAAGACTTTGCTGTGTCCTTGATGCTGGGGTTCGAACTCACTCACGTGTGCCGGGCAAGCGCCATATCCACTGAGCCACCTCTCCAGCCCAGGCACAGAAATTTTAACCTAGTGGTCAACCTTGCTCCACAATGCTCTTGATAGTCTCTGCGGTCAGTAGGATTTGCAGGCTGACTTTGCAACAAGGGTCTGAGCTACCGAAGGTGTGAGTGGGCACTGGGCCTGTGCTTGGTGACACAAGGCCCCTCTCCATTCTCTTCCCAGACGCCAGTATTAATGATCCTGAAGAAGGCCAAAGTTCTGTCTCCACTGGGGAGCCACCTCTCTGATCTCATTTGCTTCCACATCCTACCTTGGACTACAGGGTTCTCTACAAATCTCTATTGAGTAACTTTGAGGAGCAGCATTTAAAATCAAACTTCTTCAAAGCATCGCATGAGGCTCGCGTAAAACACAGCGTGGTCTTCTCTTTCTCTTGTGCTACTGGACCTTTCTCCACCCTGAGTACTTCCACCAACATCAGTGAAGGAGGAAATAACTGGTAATTTATGCTGGATCGGGAAGACATTTCTAAAATGCAGTGCAACCTAATTTAGAATAGAGGGAACGGGTTTAAATTAGGTTTTTTATAGTGGTAAGTATTTGCAGACAATGTAGAGATTTATGGATTAATTTGTTTTAAATTAACTTTTATAGGGTGACTAATAGTCCACAGGGATAAACTAGGCTTTCAATTGCCCATGATTTTTTGTCGGGTCCTGGAGAGGAGATCATTTCTCTTAGGAAACAGTGACACTTTTTAAAGTGTGCCATATGATTTTTTTTTTTTTGCCAGTGTCCAGAGAAGATAAATAAGTTCTGGGCCTTGGGTAAAGATATTGACAACTGGAGCAGCACTCAGTGCCACATTTCATTCAGAGAAGGAGAAAGCCCCTGTCACCCTCCTGGCTGCAGGCCTCTTCCCCCTGCTGGCCCAAGGGTGACTTCTCAGTGCACCCAGAGAGCACTCACACACCAACAACCCACATCAGAAGCACAGAGCAATTTCCCTGCACCTCCTTTGGCCCAAGTTAGGCCAGTCAGATCCAAGAGCTGAACATTGAAAAAGTGTCTTAGACCCTGTATGGCCTCAGAATGGATATTCTGCAAAACCCACTAGACGAGTGCATGTGTGCGGATCTGTGTCCATCCAGCTATCCATCCACCTCTTCCTCTCTACTCTCCTGAGTGTCTTCTACATATTCGACTGAAGCTGGGACCTAGCAAAGGAAAGTCGCTCTTAAGCTGAGCCAATGACATCCGCTTGGCCCATTCTGTACCCATTTCATTAAAGACCGAATTATTTAAATCTCTAGAAAACAGCTGATGTCTTTTCTAGAGCAGATTCTCATTAGAATCACAGCCCCGTGGTGCCAGCTCCGTGCACAACACAGTCCTCACTGGCTTCGACTCTGCAAACTCTCTTCCGACTTAGACCGTACTCGGACTCATCGCTCTTTCTCTCCAGACTTCTAACGCATGGCTCCGTGGTCTTGCTGCTGGCTTGCTAAATGTCTTGACCTGTTTGTTTTTGCCTGGACTCCGGCTTTCACACCTGATGTGTTCAGGACTCCTCCTCCGTTTGCTGTTGATATTTCTATGATGCATCTGTGTTTCCTTGTATTTATCAAGCTTGGAAATCACTTTCCTCCACATGCCACAGATTTAGATTTAGGATCAGCTCTGCAGATTGTCAGTTGTGAACTTCAAATACTGTTTGTCCTGTGATCCAAAGTGAACTGATGCTCTGTCTTCCACGTCATCTATGCTCTTTGGCCACAGCATACCTCTTCTGGTCTCCTTGTGCTATATGCTTGTGATTTCTTCCAGTTCCCTTCTTGTTCATTATTTTCTCTTTAAAACTATTCTATATTTCGACTCAGTCATTGTGTTTTTTTCTCTCTTGTGCAATAAGCCCATTAAGAGTGGTATTTGCTCTGATACATGGAGCTTGTCCTATTCTTTGGATGTTAAGAAATTTTTTTGTGCAAAGGACATGTGTGTATGTAAATTTTATTGAAGTACAACATACATAAAAATTCAGAAATCCTAAATTTGTAGCTAGATGAATTTTCATAAAATGAACACATATTTATAACCATTATAAATAGTGCTGCTATAAATGTCTTGCACATTTATTTTGGTGAGCATATGTTGAGCATTTTTATTGAGCTTTATCTGGAGGAATTGCTTCATCATGGGGTGTGTGTGGTTCGGCTTCCGTGAATATCAAAACCGTTTTCCAAAGTGGTTTTACCACTGCACGCCAATCTACAATCTCAAATGCTACTCTCTTCAAATCCTATCATTTCTAAATGTTCTATCTAATTATCTTACTCTAGCTCATTCTAGCTCATTCTTTTCCAAGTTTGATAGGTCTTTTGACATATTTGCACATCCTCTATTTAAAAGTGTGCTGAACATCCATATTTCACACTTTACTCATTGGACTCAGTGATTTGGTTCATGATTTATTTAATTGTGAGCCTATTTTTAATGACTCATATGGGGAAATTCTTTGAAATCTGGATGTAAATATGTTCCTCCAAGGAGATTTGAACTTATCCTCAGCAGATAACTGGAAGCACCACCAACTCCGGAGAACTCTACAGTGTAACGGACTGAAAGCCCACAGTTAAACCTTCTCAGGGTAAACTTTCCCTGCTGCCCAAAGCCACTACGGAAGGAAAACCTCCTCCTGTCCTGGTCTGGGGGCTGAGTTTTCTCTCCTCCTTTTCACTGAGGTAGAGCGTCCTTTGGGGTCTTGGCCTGGAGCTGAGGGTACAGTGGCATTGTCTTTAGGATGAACCCGTGCACCAAGTCAAATCTTTCTCTGACTCCCTAAGGCAAAATCCACTAGCAGCAAGAGATGGGCAGGTGACCCCAGGGCCCAACTTGGCCTCACCTTGCTGGCTTTGCACTTTTACTTAAGTTTTGTAAATTTCTTGATCACTTAGCAGGGAGTTTAGAAGAGATGTTTAAAATTTTCATCCTGCTTTATGTGTTATTTATCAAGGGGAAAATTGTTTGAAGCAGCAATTCCCAAAATGTGGTCTAGGAGCCTCTGAGAGTCTAAGGCATCTTCGGGTTCACTAGGTCAAATAGATTTTCCTGATAACAACTAAGATCCATCTGCACCTCTCACTGGCATCCCCATGTGAGGGTCAGTGGGGGGCAACATGGCGGGTGTTGATGTCATTGATCACTAGTAGAATGGGTGCCATTGCATTCTGGCAACTTCAGGAAAAATCTGATTTCATACGAAATGCAATGCATACTGATGGCTACAATTTGTATAATGAAAGCTCTTTGGACTTTGTGATGCTTTTGAGAACGTGAAGGGATTCTGAGACCAACTCGGACACCTGCTAATTTTCAGACCTCCTTTGTGCCTTGTTGCATGGAACGGAGCTCTTCATGAGGAAGCCTACACACCTTCCACCTGTGCTCTAGCAGGCATGGAGCTGGTGCAGGTTAAGAGGCTATGGGGTGCTTTATGCAAATGTTCCCCAAACCCCATAGGTTCCTCCAGAGCACCAGAGCTGGGCTTCCACACGTACCCCGAGATCCTCTGCTCCCAGTTTGCTCAAGGAGCGAACTAATTCTAGACCTTCCTTCCTGGTGTTGGACCCTATAAGGCAGGAGGGGCCACAGCAAGATGAGCCCTGTTTCTTCATGCGCTTCAGGCTGCTGAAAATAAAGGCATACCAAGAGCAGCCAGGATGCATTTGCGTCAGGTTTCCTGCTTAGGTAAGCATAACTGTAAAGAAACCAGGCGGTAAACTCAACCAGTATCTTCAAAAGTGCTGCGTAATGGTAAACCGTCATCTCCTGGCCGAGCACATTCTTCTCTCCCCGAGGAAAGCTAGCACAAGGCAGGGAAAGATCACTAAAGCAAGAGCACGCGATTTGATGCCAGCCTGGTCCGATGGTGGAGAAGCACACTCCACAGGACCGAGTTCCGACCTTGCTCTGCCACTTACAGCTTTGCACGTGGTGGTACTGTGTTTTGCGGGTGGCCCCTCTGAATCACATCCCTGTCTCCCGCGGCCTGGGAGTCCCTCCCACCTCGCCTCTGGGCTCACTTCAGCAGGTGCCATGTCCTTCCCTTGCTCCACCTCTTCTAATGCTTCCTCTCAGAAGCAGACTGCCCTGGGTGGAAGGAAACAAGGCAGGGCCCTGAGCACTGTGTGGCCATGGGAAAGGACCCTTGGAGGATAAGAGGTCTTCTTGGCCTGCTTGTCCCCAGCAAAGCGTTCAGCAGAAACCATTTCATGAGCTGCCTCAGTCCATTCCACGTGCAGCGAAAGCACTGTCCGCTTGACGCCATTGGCCTGCGGGGGTAAATCGTGGATTTCTGGAACCGCCGTGTCGGGGGTGGCCTGCCTTGGAGTCACGGACAGCATGCTGTGTCCACTTCTCTTTGACCTCTAGTGGGTGGGGGCAGCAGTGACTACGGTGGCCTCAGAGGATACACACACAACCGGGGACTGTGCACAGTGGAAGGTATGACAGCTCTTTCTCCCAGGAGCTTGGCACGAGTGACCACGGTGGTTAGGTCTGCACATGCCAGTTCAGCAGTTCTGACTGACTTGGCCATCGGATCAGATCTTCAGGAGGCGATCCTATAATTTGGTTTCCTACTGCCCTGATTATTGTTTTGGACTTTTTTTTTCTCTTTGGAAGGAGGTGAAAGTTCGACTTTTTTAAAAACTAAACTTGACTTAGCAGCTTAGTCCATCAACATGATCAAAACAGAGTTCTGGAAACAGCCCCTGTGTGTTATTTCCTCTTACTTAATTTTAGTGGGAAATTATGTGACGGAGGCCTATATATGCATAGCAAATACGGGCATAAACTTCTACTTGTAACGACCAAGATTCAAATTACTGTGCAGATTACTGCAGCATTTGTTTAGAAACAGGAAAAAATATAGTTAGTTTTTTATTTCCCAATGGCATGCTACATTATAAGTCCATTAGCAACTGCAAATGTTACTGCTGTAATTCTAATAACTGACATACATTATTAAGGCAATAATAATGTAATTCTCAGAGTATGCAATATGTAATTTATTGAACGTTGCTGGAATTTACTTTTAAATTGTAAATCTGGCTGACTCCGCTGCACTGACTCTCTGTCCTGCCCTGGGAGTTTGGCTGGATTCTGCTTGTTTGAGCGAGTGCACTTGAGGGCAGTGGGAGAGGGGGAATGTGGAGGTGGCTGTCATGAGAGTCTCCAGGTAGGAGCAAAGCGGGTGCTGCAGGTACGCTCGGGTCTGCCGTGTTGATGCCGCCGTGCTGGCCCCCGTTACTGCAGCATCCGTAGATACTGAGTGCCGCATGGGGTGGCGGCAGACCAAGCCTGCCTCCTGAATTGTCAGAAGCATCACAACCCTCCCGGCTCCTCCTGCCACCAGTGGTGTGCCCACTCGCTGTCTCCCTCTGTCCCCTAAAGCCCTCTGAGACTAGGTCTTCATCATCCTACATTACAAAAGACCACGCAAGCCTCTCAAGTCGCTGCTCGCTTGACCAGTTCAGATATTCCAGAATATTCCAAGAAGATAGGTGTCTTTCTCTTATAGAAGTTGAAATCAGGGGCCGGGGCAGTGGCTCTGCAGTTATAGTGCTTGCCTGGCATGCGTGAAAACACAGGTTCAAACCCCAACACCACGTACACAACGAAGTGTTGGAGCAATGAAAACCAGATGAAAAACTGAGTAAGACTGATATTCCCTCCCTCCCTCCCCCCATTGTCCCTCTATCTAAAAGAAAGGAAGTTGAAATCAAAACGAAACAATAACTTAATACCTGTTTCAATGCCTTGACCCCATTTCATTAAGTTCTTTCTTTATTCTTTTTTTATAAAGGGGGACAGAGAGAGAGAGACAGAATCAGTTTTTGAGTTTTTCATGTGGCTTTCACTGCACTCACACTTGGCTGTGTGCGTGGAACTGGGGTTCGATCTCGTGTACTTGCTCCTGCCAGGCAAGCACCACAACCGCGGAGCCACCGCCCCAGCCCTCATGAAGTTGTTTGTGATTGGTGGATTCTAACAGTCTGAGCCTGCTTCTTCAACAGCTATCCCTGCAGTCATTCCTGTGGTTCTGCGTGGTGCAAATAGCTCTCGTGGGTTCAGACTCCTTTGCATTTGTGCTTCCTCTCCGTAGAGGAAGCACACCCTTGGCCTCCTGCGTGTGCCGGCTGCTGGCTCCGACCCTGTGCTTTCTGCAGCTGGAGGAGCCGAGGTGAGCAGGAGCAGGCAACGTCGCGCCAGCAGCCGGCTCGCACGCAGCTCCCTCCGTCGTCCTCTCCCTTCCAGACAGACAAGACAAGGCCTGTGCACTCAGCTTTGCCTGCTAACAGCAGCAATTGTGTAGTCGACTCTGCAAATTGCAACACTCCTCAAGTTAGGGAGAAGCTGCATCTTGACAGAGCCCGCCCAGTGTTGGGGCAGGAACAGGAAGCAGAGTCCCTGCCATTTTAGCTGCCACTCAAGCTTGTTCAGATTGACGCTCATTGTTCACCCCTTTCTTTCTTTTCCCACCGGTTGTATTTGTTCTTTCATTCAATCAACTTTTTTTTAAACTTAGTCAATCAATATTTATTGCGTGCCATAATTTCAATAGCCTAGGAGCTAGGGGTGTACAAAACACACCATCAGAGGTGGTCAACGTGGAAACTAACGTCCCCTCAGCCCCAGATTCGATGGGCACACAATAGCCCAGTTCATTTAGGTCCTGAATGCCAGGATGGGAGGCGGAGGCTCCTGCCTGAGGTTTGCGTTGGATAGAAAGGTGCAGAGTGAACCAGGTGAAGGAGAAGGCAGGATTTCTCTTGGTAGGTTAAGTAACGAAAATCCACATTCTGACTGGACTGAGTTGGAGATTCAGAGTTTTCCACATTTTAGACAGGTGCTACATGGCTTGCAGCACACATTAACACCAGGATCTGCAGACGCTTCTTCTGGTCACACATCTCAGTATTTCTCCAGAAAAATGCAAACTAAACAGTATAAATGATGTGGATAAAAATCCTCATGTCAGATTATGGTAAAAAACAAAGCTCTGGGAAGTCAGGAATTTCTGGATTTCAGAAGTGCAGATGGAGGTCTCTGGACATCTGGGCTAGAGGAAAGATGCTGGTGAATTAGGGATAAAGAGGAGGAAGGGACACAAGAACTGTCCCTCAGGTGGCATTGGCGGCACAATGCTGGACAGGAGGAGACATGGCGGTGATGACTGAGGTTTCTGGGAATAGGGGGACAGGGTAGCAGTGGCATTAACTGAACAGAGGACAGAGGAGGAGGTGACGAGCGCCCGGGCAGAGCCGGGGAAGGGGAGAGGTGGTGATTAATTCAACATGAAATACACAGATCTCTAGGTCATTACGAACCTGCTGGAAATTAGCATGATTAAAGGTGCCTCTCAGGGTGTTTTGGTGAGCATGCGAAGAGGAGCTAAATTGAAAATCAGTAGCCTTTTCGCATATAACGTAATTCATTAATCAAATTTGAAAGTTGAATCCGTCTAACCTAAAAAGTCATCCTCAGACTGTTCTTCGGTAAAATAGCAGAACCGTTGACGGTATTCTAAAATCAGAAATAAACCTTAATGCAAATACAAAAGCTTAAAAATTCTACCTGGATCAAAATGGAGCTATTTTTAATCTGTTTCTTCAGATGTTCGAGACAGTCAATAAAGTTGTAAAGTCTGACTCCCTTAGGCCAGTAACGCTACAAGAAATTGGCAGGCTAAACATGATCATTTCTATAAGCTGTCATGTGGCAGAACCTGAAACCCATTTTTAAACAAGAGGAAAATATGGCATAATATTATCAACAAAATATTTATTTTAGATTCTCAGGTATACTTCCAGCAACATAGTAGTGATCTTATAATTATTGATATCTACAAAGATGCATTGATATAGTGTTGTGTAGCCTGCAGGATAGAGTTACTAAGAAGCTGTCCGATACTGGTGTGTTTTTCTGCATGCTGCAAACAGCTCGCTTCTCTTACCCGTTAGAAGTGGAGGGTGGTGGGCAGGAGCAGTGGCTAAGTGGGGCAGCACTTACGTGGCCTGTGCAAGGACCTGGGTTCGAACGCCAGCACCACAGCACAACTAAGTGTCCAAAAAACAAAAACCAGATGAAAAAAGAAATAAAATTGATTCTCTTAAAAAAAAAAAGAATAAATGGAAGAAGGCCTCTCGGGTGTGCAGGAACTCATCCTGCTAAATCATGACACCCGCTCCTCTCAAAGGCGCTTTTGCTTTATTCCCTTCTCTGCCGTCACAAGAGGTGCACAGGAGTCTTAGGGGAGCTCCTTTTCTCCCGCATCTGCTCATTCTGAGAGCACAGAATCAGTCCGTCTGCAGGAAGGTTCAGATAAGGTGCTCTGGTCCCAGGAGCACAGGGAAAGCCCAGATCAAATCATCCTGCAAGTCAGAAGAGTCTCAAATCATGAACGTGTGTTTTCATACCTTTCTTTAAAAGGAACACATTTTTCTTAAGAAAATAGAGAACTTCACCGTCAAACACATCATCACCTACATTATTTTGCTTTTAGCCATATTAAGCTTATCTTTCACTTACATTATTTTGCTTTGTCTGCTTTTTGCAAATGAAATACATTCGACTGTGTTTTTAGGTAGGCTGATGCTTTTCTTTTTTTAAAAAAAAGCTGACTTTTTATTTGATGGAGAGATTTAATGACCCTCCCATCTTGCAGCAGTTAATTTTTCTCAGCATTTTAAGCATGGTATTGTCATGAAGTACCTGTGTGTGTCTCTCCCTTCCAAGGATGGAGGATAGATAAAAAAAAAATGTATTTCAAATACGAAAAGGAGACATCACAGAACATTCCAAAGACATGACTGTCTTCCAATGTAGAAGAAGGTCACATTATTTATAACAGGATAGCAATGCAATCTTCTTTCTTTATAGTTAGGAGAAAGCCGTGGTGGCCCAGGTGCAGAACCACAGAATCTGTCCTCTTGTGCTGGAAACCTTGCTTGTACGGTGCTCCCTGCAGAGTGGCCCTGGCTGCAGGGGAGCTGTCTCCAGGCCCAGGTGGCTTCTGGGCCACACCCTGCTGCACAGGAGGAAGGGAAGAGGTGGTGACTTTCTACAGTGCCCACACTCGGGTGGGGCTGCTCCGACCTTTGAGAACAAGATGAAAAGGCCAAGCAGCAGGAAGAATCTGGCTCCTCTGTGGGAAAATGCCCCAATAAAGGAATCGCGGAACCCTGGTGCATGGTACCCAGGGATTCGGCAGAATCCCATTATCTGGTGATTTTAATGAATAAAATGCAATGATTTTTGAAGGATAATTGATGTGAAATGCTGCCCAGAAGCTGAGGGATGAATGAGCCCACCTTCACATCTTTTCAGGCCCTTCAGTGCTATGATGTGTGCATTATATTATTTAGCAGAAATAATAAAGAACTAAATACGCTTTTTTTATGTGTGGCATTAACCACTTTTGTGTGTTAATGTGGTACCTGCCAATTACGTACATTAAGGTAAAAAGCTAAAATATACAAATTAAGTTATGAACACACTGCTGCATTTAACAGATTAACTGAAAACCTACGAAGATTCAAGGGCACATTAAATGCATAAAAACCATTTCCTTGATCTTGAACTTGTAGGTTAATTTTTTCCCCCCAAAGGTGTGTGGTCTAAGAGCCCTAAATGTGTTCTGAGTGCAGCAAAGTTAATTTACCATACATTGAAAAAGGAATGGTCACTGGCTCTCTGTGCGCTTGGGAAGGACTGTCCCAGTCGCTCTTCAGGTATCTGGCCAAGGGTCAGCAAGCTTTACCTGTACAGAGAGAGCAGTCAGCGCTTCAGGTTTTACGGGAGGCAAGGGCTTTGTCTCAGCTGCTCAGCTCTGCTGTCTCATCTCCATCAGACATAAACTTGGGGCCCGCTGCAGTTCGGGGAAGCTTGATTTCAGCCAACCGGGCAGCAAGTGAGGGTGGCCCTCTCGTGCGGTCTCCAACTCTTGACCTAGCGGCAGGTGTCATCTGTGCCACTCGTGCAAGATAGAAATAAAACCCCAAAAGGGAATTTTCCTAATGAATGTCACTGGTAAATAGGTTAATTCAAATGCATGCTTGCTCAGCGTGTTGGAAGATACATTAAGGAGTGAACTGTGAAAGTATCCACGATGCTGGCCGGCTGTTAGGAAAGTCCTGCTCACGGGAGTTCCTCCTGACCTTGCTCCCGCCCTCCACTGTGGGCTCCACCCTGCCCACAGCACCGCAGAGCGTGGGGTGCTCTCTGCAACCCTTGCCTTGCACAGCTATTGCACAAAGGACAGGCAGGTGACCTGTGTATGCATTGTCCCACAGGGCATGCTTTGTGTGGGCCAGTGTGAACTGGAATGACTCCAGCCTGCTGCTCTCCTAGGAGCTAGGAAGTTCAGAAACAGCAAATTCTCGCTGGGAAGAGGTTTTGGTGCTGGGAGGTAGTGAGTTATCTGGAAGCTTTAGAAGGGATGCCATCCAAGATGGAGAGTGGGAGGAGAGAGCAACAGAGGGAGGAGGAGGCCTCCCCAGCATCCCTGGAAAGAGGGTGAGCGCTGTGCTCTGTGGACCCCTGTGCACTGCTCAACAAACCCTGCAGTTAGCGGTGTCTTGAGTGGGGCACTGTTCCCTGGATCCAGAGGGCCTTCCTTGAGTGGCCAAAGAAGGCACGAGGCTTTTAATTTCATTTCCAGTGGAATAAAAGGTCCCCACAGCCCAGGAGAGTCTCAGGTAGGGGTGTCACAGCCTGAATCTGGCTCCGATCAGCTCCTTAGAAAGCAGCTTGGCCAAGGTGCATCTGAAGGCGCTAGGAATGCGGTTTGGCATTTTTCTAAGTGGTTTGTCTTGCCCCTCATACTGTTGAAGTTCTCTAAATCCAGAAGGGAAACTTTGGGCCTCTGGACTACAAGGACCAGGTGCCAGGTCTGCAGCGAGGCCACGCTGCTGGCTCTGTAGCACTTTGTAGGACGGTAGTTGGGATGTGAAAGAGAAACTCGGGAGCACACCCCACCCCAGGCTGTGGCCCTCA
Source organism: Aplodontia rufa (assembly GCA_004027875.1). Classification (NCBI taxonomy): domain Eukaryota; kingdom Metazoa; phylum Chordata; class Mammalia; order Rodentia; family Aplodontiidae; genus Aplodontia; species Aplodontia rufa. The sequence continues at coordinate 78,754 of PVKS010005724.1, forward strand.
GGACCCTCTCTGAGCGCCCACTTCCTTGATGGATGCCTCTGGGTTGGAATTCCAGATGGGTTTTCCCAGGTACTCGTGGCTGTCTTTCTAGGCTTACAGAGACCTTTATAGCACCCTTGATTTTCTGCCACTCACTAAATTGGGATGTAAATGTATTCTTCCTGATTAAAGTAATTGTCACTTGGATGCACCAAGCCAGGGCGTCGCCTGCCTGATCTGGGGGCTGCTGTGGCGGGGGCTGCCCAGGCGCTCTCCTGCAGGCTTTTTAAGCTGGGAAAGGGTTGCAGGCAAGCAAGACAGCATGTAGATGGTACCGGAACTGCAGGCCAGTGACACTCAGAGGGTGAAGGGCTCAGTAGAGAAATGCCCCAGGCCTCCTGGGTCAAGCGTGAGGCATTCTTCGGAAGTTCTTAGAACATTCCCCACTGCGGCCACCCACTTGTTTGCATCTTTCTTGGCTGGTCTAACCCTGCCTTACCTTTCCTATCCTCTCTCTTCTGCTTCCTGACATTATCTCCTATATAAATTGTGTGCATCAAATTCCTAGCCCTGGGATCTACGTTGAAAATGTCAGACAATGTCCACCTTATAATTTCCCACATAACAGTTCATGTTCATACACGTTTCCACCCCCAAATCCAAATGGTGTCACTGAAGCCATCAAAGGTGGCAGCTGGTAGATCATCCAGGAAGAGAAACTTATCCGTCTTCCCCACCATGTCACCAAACCTTCTCTGAGGCACCAGTGTGGTTTTCCTCCTGCGGGAAGCTGTCGAATGCCTTTCTCACACGGTACTTAATGATTCAACTCTACGTCAACCCCATGTGCGGAAGCATCTCTTCCGTGACGTCTTCCGTTCACCAGGTAGTTCCTGGGCAGGTGAACTCACGCCACGCGATGTTTGTGGCATGAAGTCTACTGTTTTCCTGTACTGCCAAGTATCCTGGAATGCTTGAGTTTGAAGGATCGCTAGTGCTGGTCCGCCCACACATTACCTTAAATTTGAGGAAACTGAGCCCCAGGAGAGCTGAGTTAAGCTTCCAAAGCTATGGTTCCTTTTTTTTCTTTCCTTCCTTCCTTCCTTCCTTCCTTCTTTCTTTCTTTCTTTCTTTCTTTCTTTCTTTCTTTCTTTAAGAGAGAGAAAGAGAATCAAGTTTATTTAGTTTTTCATGTGCTCTGACACTTTATTGGGAGATGGAGCTGGGGTTCAAACGCCAGCCAGGTGAGCGTGTAACCACTGAGCCACCGCTGCAGCCCCAAGGCTCTGGTTCCTAACAGACACAAAATTGGAATTCAAACCAATCAGTTTTCAGTGTGAGGGTCTCGGCTCACAGCTTTCAAAGCTGACTATAATATTTGACTGTTTCCCTTTTATTTTTTAAATGCTATCTCTGAAATCATGGGCTCTGATATGCTTCTGCCTGTTCTCGTGTTGGAATAGAATCAGGTGGCATGGGTGCTATTGTTGCAGCCCCAGAATGGTGTCTGCCACTTCCCGCCGCACAATTGGGGCTTTCATCTGCAACGTCTGGTCCACGCAACACATGGGAAGGGCCGAAGCACCCCTGCGCGCCACAGGCGATGTCCCCCACAGCCACCCAAGTGGAGGCTACAGGAGGAGGCGTGAGGCTCGTTAATAATCGGAGCTCTCCGAGAATATCTGCCTGAAAGCAGCCCAGCACTAGCGAAGCAGCCAGAAGCGCCGTCTTGGAGTCTTCTCCGCAGCTCTCACTTGCTTTCTCAGCAACTGCTGGCCCCGCTTTTCTGCCCTGGATCCAACCCCATTATCAGAAAGACGCCAAGGCAGGCTCTGTGATGGGACTGTCTGCAAATGAACAGCACTCAGGCAGCGAGGAGCAGATCCCATGGCACCCACAGTGCCTGTTACCCTCCAAGGCTGGAGAGAACCAGGGACCTGCCAGGCGGCTCTGGAGGGGCTTCCTGCCAGCAGGTGCAGGGTGGTGGCCATGCCTCCCGGGGAGTGGTGGAGGGCAGCAGGCTCCCTCACCCAGATGAAGACTGCAGTGCATGCAGATGCCAAGCAGCCTCGCCAAGGGTGACCTCATAGGACCTTTGCTGAGACCCAACTCCGCCTCCCCTGCATCATGAGGCTGGGGCTTGGCGTGTTGTCCCAGGACTCTGCTGAAATACCCAGGAAGAACCTGCCAGTCACCAACCCACTGTCTAGGTCCTTAGCGAATCCTGGCTTCCCTGGGTGGCGTTTGGCCACACAGAGGTGAGTCACGTAGTGGTGTCCCCCCCGCGACAAAGCCAGTGTGGAGGCTTCTCTTAAGCATCGCACGGTTGACTTAATAGGCTTGGCTTTCTTGTGGCCTCGATGCCCTCATCTGCAAGTTTATGTTGTTTGCTTCTTTTTGCAGATGTTTAATAATTCTGATTCTAGGGCTGGAGCGGTGGCTCAGCAGTAGAGCACTTGCCTGGCGTGCACAAGGACCCAGGTTCAAACCCCAGCAGTACATACACAACTAAGTGTTGGAGGAACTAAAATAAAATCAATAAATAAATGATTCTCTCTTTCTTTTTCTTTCTCAAAAAAATCCTGATTCTCAAACTTCTTCCAAGCTGAGCAGCAGCTGGCTTTTTCTCCCCAGTTCCCACCTCCACTGGGATTCCCCGGGAGCTGCTCAGTCCGGATTTCTCAGCCCTGCGGATGCCTTGGGTGAGACGAGCGTTCAGCCACCACAGTTGTCCTGTGCCGTGTGCTGAGCAGCATCCTGTGGCTCCACTGGATCCCCAACCACAGCCACCAGAATCTCCCCAGAGTTTGCCAAGTGTGACCAGGAGGTTGATTCAAGGTCAAGAGTAGCTTAGTTGCCAAATGGCTCAGGAAAATCGGATACAGGATTGGCAAAGACAGGAGAGCTCTCCAGAGTCACAGAACTACGACGTGAATCTGAATATCTGTGTCTCTCTATGTGTCTGCCTGTAGAGGGCAGGGCAGAGGCCGGAGGTTCACTGTGAGGATTTGGCTCCCAAAATGTGGAGATGCAGGGCAGCGGGCGGGCTGGACACCAGGGAAGATGAGGATGCGTTGTGAATCCAGAGGGATTCGCTGCAGGATGCCCGTGTTATGGTTCAGATGTGAGGTGTCCCCAGAAGCTCATGTGTGAGACAATGTGGGAAGGCTTGAGGTGAAATGATTGGTTTAGGAGAACCTTAGCCCAATCAGTGAGCTAATCCCTTGATGGGATTAGCTGGTGCTGCTTGCAGGCAGGTGGGGTGTGGCTGGAGGAGGTGGGTCACTGGGGGCTGCCTTTGGGTTGATATTTGCCTCTCTCTGCTTCCCGATTGCAATGCCCTGAGCCACTCTTCTCCACCACACACTTCGTCCACAATATTCAGCCTTACTTCAAATCCCGAGGAATGGAGTCAGCTATGGACTGAGCCCCCTCAAATGTGAGCCCCAAATAAACTTTTCCTTCTTAAAATCATTCTTACTAGGTCTTTTAGTCAGAGCAGAGAACATTATAGAAGAGGAATCGTATAATCTGTGTCTTTCTGTGACTGGCTTATTTAGCATAATGTACTCAAGGTTCATCCATGTTTTAGTAGATAATTCATTTTTTTGTTGTTGTTGCTGTAACAAAACACCTGAGGCTCAATACTTTATTAAAAAAAAGATTTCCTTAACTGCAAGTTTTGAGGGGTGAACATCCACAGTTGGGCAGCCTCACCCCACTAGCTTCCAGGACTGGATGAATGGAAATGGTGTCACAGTGGGAGCCCTCAACTGGGGGACCACATGGTAGGTGGAAGCCAGAGTGGGGTGGGAGCAGCTTCCTCTGTTCATAATAAGCTCACTCCCAGGAGAACTAACTCTGCAAGACCAGCATGAATCCCTTCTGGGGGCAGCACCCAAGGGACCTGGTCACCTCAACTAGCCCCCACCTCCTAAAGGCTCTGAAGGCACCATACTGGGACACGAGATCCAGGCACAACATTGCTCGTGGGGACACCACATTCAAATCCCGGCTCGGCAAGCTGCAGGATTCATGCTTGTTAAGGTGGAGAGCGATTCCGTTGCACCTCCACGCCAGCTTCTGTTTATCTTCTCATCTGTGCATAGCCGCCCACGTTCTTGCCACCGTGGGCCAGTGCCAACAATGCAGCTGCGAATGTGGGTCCCCTTCCACTTCTGGAGTGGAACACCTGGATGGCTCCTCCTCTGAGTTCCCTCCGTAGCAGGCGGTGGAGGTCAACCTGGAGAGGAACATGCTGGGAGGAGGCCACCCCTGCCTTTGCAATGCCCTGCTGCGGTCACCCCTCAGCTCCATGCCGCAGACAGCCCAGGGCCACCTGGCTTCGCATGCTCTCGTCCTCGCTGATGAAGAGCCCTGTCCACGCAGCTCCGTCCTCTG
>PVKS010005725.1:0-37767 GCA_004027875.1 Aplodontia rufa
CTCAGCCTTCTGAATCACTGGGATGACAGGCATGTGCCACCATGCCTGGCAGCAAATGCTTTTACCTACCCATAATTATGAAAAAAGAATGTAAAGAATGTTGGAAGTACTTTAAGAAAACTTAAGACTTGAGTAATTCTGAGAATTCCCAGAAATTCTGATTTCTTGTTTCCTAAATCCCTGAGATTAACACCTTACAGAATTTGGAGCACTTGCCTTAGGTGAATTTAGGAAGAAACATCATTCTAGAAGGGAACACTAGGGCCTCAGTGTTAAGTACTAGAGCAAAGAATGGTGGTGACGATGTTTTGAACTTGGAAATAGAATGAGCTAGAAATGAACGGTCTGTTAGGCTTTGACCTCCAGGGGGCCTTGGGGCAAACCACTTGGCCAGCCTCCTGAGAATCATCTACAGTGTGGAAATACTCATACTTCCTGGATCACTGATGAGATCAAAAAGGTTAGGAATTATACTTTATACCATTTAATGAAAGCCAGATAAACAAGTGGTAAAATCTCAGGCAATTATCTCAAGTGATCTGTGCTAAATTTTGTGAGTCCATGTGTAATTTTGAGAAGGACAACTGGGTAAGTAGTAAATATTTATTAAACAAACTTTGTTTAGATATCTACAATAATGAATAAAGAGTGTGAAGAATGTTGGAAGGACTTCAAGGCTGGTTAGTACACGGGTAGGAGCAGCTCTGTGGCTAGTTCCCAATGTCTGCCCCTTGTGAATGGTCTTACTGGCCCGCAGGACAGGATCAGGAAAGGGTGTGGTGAATGGTGGATGGGTTTTGAGATCCAGGAGGTTATCTGTGACAACCTCCAATGAGACTCCAGATCCGGGGACTTTTCTTTGTTTAAAAACAAAAAATCTTTTGCTAGCCTAATGGGAAAACTGAAAAAAAGGATCAGCCAGAGCAGAAAACCAAAGGTCAAGTGTGGCCCAAGAGTGGAACTGAATATATAAGGTCATTAGGACACTGAGCCATCCATGTTTTTCTACCATTTTCAAATGTCAGTCCTTTGAACACCATCTTAAACTTACTGCAACATCTGCATGCCACCTGTACTCTTATTTACTTAATATTTTTCTTTAATTTTCCCCATTTTTAAACTTAGCCTCATCCCAAACAATAATAAACATGAAGTTATTGATTGATGTGCAAATTATATTCCCCCAAAGCACATTTACATAGCTATTACATATATCATAACACATTGGTACACAACTAAGACACTAAACAAATGCCCATCTGTGTACCATCTAGAATCACCCACTCTCCACTGGACCACACTTTTGGAAGACGTAAAAAGACTTTTCACTGAGTTGACTAAGTCGGGTGGTCAGGCATCTTGCCTTAAGTGAGTAAAGGGACACAGACCCGTGCAGTGATACAGGTCCCGCACTCAGAGGGCCCCAATATAGGTCTAAGGCTCCACTGTCACCTTCTTAATAATTTTTGAATGAGAGATTTTGCAGTTTCCCTTATCATCAGGTCTTGCAAATTATACAGTCAGCAATCAAAAGGGTTGGCAGCAGAATGCAGCTCAGTTGTGACTCTGAATTTTGTCTTCAATCAACAGCTCCCTGCAATGGCTCGTTAAGTAGTTATCTGGGAAAACTACCACCCTAAAACTATGCAAGCCGTCCACAGAAGATTGAAAGAGAATACTAGACATTCGTTAGCTAGTATTAGAGTTTGTAGTTAGGTTGGGGAGATTAGGTTGATATTTATTAAGTGCTTAGGTTCTGTAGGGAGGAGGTAAATTGAACATTGTGTATAGTAGTTTTGGGGAAAAAAAGACATCTCTGAGGGCAGGAACTGTTGGAGAAGATGTGAACGGTAAGAATTTGAGCCATGAAACAACTTACATCTGTTTATAGGAATGTCTCTGCTAAAACTGTCATGTAAAACCCATTAGAGTCTGTTCCCAACCTCTGTCTCCAGCTTCGTCTGTGATAAGTCTCCCCAGATAAAGCACTTCCCCTAATATTTACAAAACCCAGTGAAGAGTATCAGTGAGGGCTCACACAGCGTGTGTTTAGGTATTCAAAGTTAAAGGGCAAAGGAGCAAACTGTGGGGTGAACACTCTGAACCCCCTGTGCTGATCGTCCTTCCTTCCTCATGTTCTGGAAGGTGAAGTCCCACTTTAGAATTCTTGGACTCCAGGGAGCTGCCCTCCTGGGCATGGCATGGGGATGCAGCCTACATGCCCTGCCTTCCTGGGTCCCTCCAGCCTGCAGAGTGAGGCCTCACACACACCACGTGGACTCCAGCCCACACCCCTCCATGGAAGCGTGCTCCCACCAGCTGTGAAATCTGCCTTCAGGAGCACAGACTTCAGCAAAAGGGCTGAGCAGGCCCTTACTGGGGCATGTGAGGTCCAGGTAAAGCAGATTGTGGTCTGCAAAGTGGGACAGTTGACTCCAGGTAAGGCGGTCCTCTTGCCCCTGGTCTTCTTGTCTCTTGGAAGGCATGCAGCTGAAGGAGGGCTGAGTCTGGCCCTCAAGCACAGAGGACCAGGGATAGCTGCTGCCCTAGACTGCCAATGGCCTGTCCCCCTGGTTTCTCCTTTTCCCTACCGAGTGTTTCCAGTGCAAGTGTCAACTCCACCCCCAGCCCCGACCTACTCTGCTTCACCTCGTCTCTGGCTTTGTCGGTCCCTCCAGACAGTCCTTTCCTCCTGGCATGGACACCAGCCTCTTCCTCCATTCGCCTATGAGCATTTGATCTATGTTTGGTCTCTTGTACCAAAGGAGCGATTGGTGACACAAAGCATTCACTCTCACAAATGTCACTGAGGAAATGTGTACGTGAAATACGTGCTTGTGTCACCTCGTGTGGCATGCTCTGTAAAAGTTAGGTATGTAGCAGCATTCCTGGTCTCTGAAAGTACATGGAAGCACCCATGTGGCACCATCCTCATGAAAACTGGAAACACTATCATCCAGATGTTTGATGTCATGTGGAAAATCCTCAGATGATTGACTGAAATTTTCAGTTTTCATTGAAATGATTGGTAGTGTGCGTATATGGCCTAGTGTTATCTGTCATTGGACCCAAACACTGGGTTCAAAATGTCACTGCCATAGACCCCAATGCTTAGCAAGCTGATCATGGGACACAGCATTCTCCATCACATCTCTCATGTGGAGGCTGATAGGTTTAGTGCCAAAGGCGAGTTCAGTTCACCAGTCCCCGTGGTCATCATCAACCAGCATTCGTTAGGCATTCACATGTGCCGAGCACATTTCCAACGAGAGGCACCAGGACAGACACTAGCTGATGAGAGGTGCTGTTTTACTTTTTTGAGCCATGGAACCAACTTCCTAGCCGTTTAGTCAGCTATTTTATAAGAATTCTGCCTAAAGCGAGTTTCAAGCGTGTGACACATTTTGATTATTAAAATTTCCCTTACTCCACAGAAGTCCCCTGTTTCCTCAGCTTGCCATTCATTGTCATGCCCTGTCCTTGTCCTTTATCCCCAACTCCACGCACTGGGTGTGCGTTTGGTTGCAATGTTCCGCCTCTTGTCTTGGGTGGCTGAGGTACAACAGGGGGGCACAGAGCTCTGAAACTTGCAGTCCAAGTTGCACCTGCCTCTGTCATTTGGTGACCTGAGAAGATCACTGACCCCTCCGAGGGTCATTCTCTTGATCTTTAATTATCAATATTTGCCTTCCAGGGTGGGGAGGAGGTATCAGAGAATGGATGAGAAGGTTCTCGGAAAGCTCTGAAGAAACACAAAAGCATTCGAGGTGTTGCTGTCCGCCTTCTGTGCACCTTTGTATTTGATTTGAGCTGCCTCTCTTCCTGGAGATCTTAGATGGAGAGCAGGTGATGGTCCTTTAGGGTGTCTGGAGGTAAGAGCAAGCAGTGAAAACTCAATAGAAACTTGGTAAGCACTAATGATGATGATTGCCATGGAGAGAAGACATAGGGGTCTTTCAAAGCACAGATGGGACATCCAAGGTCTGAAGCTTTGTGGAGGTTTTCAAGAGTTCCGGATTCTGGACCCAAATCCCAAAGCCCAGGGTGCTACCTCTCCTGGCGATGGTGGACCCTTAGCGAGTTATAAAGTAAGACCTAGTTTTTCATGTGCTTTTATGTGGGTTTCCTGACGGAGGAGCTGGAGAGCCTCACAGAACTGCTGTAGGCTGATATGTCCAAGTGATGCTGCCCCGTTGCAGCCATGCATCCCCCGCTAAGGGGGGCCTGTGGGCCGAGAGCCCCCATCCCATGTGACGCTGTGATAAAAGGTAGCCAGCCAACAAACAGAATTGTGTCCCTTCTCCAACTGATGGCACTGGCAAATGTGACCTAGTGGATTTTTCTCGAAAAAAAAAAAATTGTCCAGTCAAGTCTTTCAGCTTCTGGAGAAATTTGAGAACATAGCTACCCAAAAGCCCCAAATAAGTGGGCCATACACGTCCCTTAGAGAACCAGCAGGGTGAGATTCTGAAAAGACACTCCCTAGGTTAGAACTAGTCAAGGGAAAGGCCAGATGGGTGACAGAAGCAGTTTTAATTGCACAGTAATACCACAAGGTGGCTCCAGGAAGAACTGCAGGAAGAGTAGAAACCTCTCAGACCGGACTTCCCCCTGCCGTTCCTTGTTCCAGGGCATTCTGTGAATTTCACTAAACAGGCACTGTTGCAAATAGAAATTTTGCTGATTTTTAAGAAGTGTATGTTAAATATTTCAAAGAATATTTGAAGTGTTTGCCTTTTATGAAACCATCTCTGTTGGTGCCTGGCAGGGCAGGAGACTTGCGGTGCTGTGTCTGTAATTGCCCAGCCCACTGTCACCCAGGAGGTGTGTATTCCTTGAAGACCTTGCTGTCCTTCATCCCTGAGAGGTGGGTTAGTGTGACGAACGGGCAGAGGCTCCCTGAGGTGCAGATATGAGTTTCCTCACTCACTCTTTCGGGGTTACCTGCATGATCTCAGGGAAATTATTTGTGAGACTTAATTTACCAAATCTGAAAAGTGGGATCAAAGTGACCACTTCAAAGAGTTACTACAAGGAAGATAAGCTCACGGGCGAACAATGCCTGGCATATATTAGGTACTTAATCTTTATTGTGGCATAAATAAGGTGCAACTGGAAAATATCTGCTTGGATTCTCCATTTTGAAGTTTGTGCATGCAGTTTATTTTAAAACATGCTGTGAAAAAGTACTAAAATACAATGCCTTCTTTCCTTTCTTGCAATCTCTCCGTTGCCTCTTCAGGAAGATGCTCTGTGAGCTCACGGTAGGGTGGGAGCTCTGCAAGCAGCATAGCTTTGTCCTTAGGGACATCCTCCTTTAAGCTTCTTACCCATTCCACCCACCACAGAAGCCCAAAAGCCCTCTCCAAGATTTCTGCAAACTTTAGGGATAAAACAGCAAAGAAAAATTGCAGTTTGGTTTGAGATATTGAGTTGGAGGGTTGAAAAGCCAAAAACTTTAGATTTTTATGAGTAACAAGTGGCAGCTATTTTTGAGTCCTACATGACGAGAAAGTGACAGATCAAATACAGTTAATGGGACTACCTCATTTGCACTGGGTAGAGCGCTTTTTCCAGTACAACTTGTGTATCGACCCCAGACATTTCGGTTCCTTTATCTTCACATTCTCACTGTCTACGTGAGGATACTTGCTGTTCCGCAGCCTCCCGGATCTGAGGTAGGTGGGTTGTCTTCTACCTCCACCTCCTACTCGCTGGCTGGGCAGCCCGTGCTCCTCCAGGGTTCCACAGCTCATGCTCCATGCTGGGCTTCTAGTGCTCACAAGGGAGTCACCCTGTGATGATGCCATACGCCACTCACTCCAGACAGCCTTCTGCCAAAGCTCACCTTTCCTCCTGCGGTGTTCTCATTGCGCCTCTGTGATGTACACATGCATGTATTTATACATTAACGGAATAATTGCTAAAATTGTTCTTCTCTTGCTTTTCCTACCAATTTGTAAGCTCCTTTAGACCAGGGACCATGTCTTCTTTAACTTAGTACACATAATTCTCTCCTCATACGTATCTGTTCTCTGTGTGTGTGTTCAGTAAATATTTGTTGACTGAGTAAAGAATGGAAGGGTGACTGAGGGCTCCTTATGCAGAAGGCACCATGCCCAATTCTGTGTGGAAGATTAGAAAAGATAAAAGGCAAATATGTGCTTATTAACACTTGATTCACTGAAGTATTCCTGTTCCAGAGAGCTTCCCTGCTGCTCTGGAAACTGGCTGCAGAAATGCAGAAAATGGGGTTTGACATGTGGACTAAGTAACGTGAGGGAAACTAGGCTCCCACCTCCAGGACCAGCTTAACTGCTGGCTTGATGACTTCAGCCACCTTGAAATATCTCTGTACATCAGTGTTCTCATCTGTAGAGTGAGGTATTCAGATTATGTGATCACTACGGCCCTTTCCAATGCTAACACTTCATGATTCTAAAACGCGATGAAATCATCAGATGGCTGTCAGACTCACAGTTCAGTGTTGTCACTCAGAGCCAGTTGTGAATTGCTGGATGGATAACAATTGCTTAACTGGACAACATAACTGCTCACAAGAGAGAGGAGCAAATTATCATTCTTCTTGTCCAAGGTAACATGATGGGTTCGCAAATCCTGCATCATCCTTAGCTCAAAGCCCCAGACAAATTGTGCACCTCAGTTATACTGCAGAGGACACAAGTAAAGGCACACACTCTTCAATCTGGATGGAAAATGTGTGCCCCCTCTCTTTTTTAGAGGGCAGAGTCGATGCACATCTTCTTACATCTAGACGGAAAATGTGACATACTTCAGGTTGAGCTCCATCCAGCGTGTAGAATATAACTTCTGGAACCATAAGAATGGGGAAAAAATAACCCTGCCCAACTTCAACCAAATTGGGATTGATATTTGTTGCAGAGCCTGGAGACTCGCCTCTTGGCAGAAGTAGATATTTCCCAGTTGGTTGCAAAAGTCTAATGATATAAAACAACAGCTGGCCTTGTAATTTCTAATAGACTGCATCTGCCCCTGATATTTGAGAATGACCATGACAGCATTCCTAGTAAGGATTTCACTCACTGAGCTGCAGAAGATAGTCTTGTTTTTTTTTTTAAATAAACAATCAAATATTGTGCATACCCACAGTTGTTCCCATGATTGAAGAATCTGGGATTAACAGGGGAGGAAAAAAAAAGAAGCATAAACTTTTATTTGCTTAAAATAAAACTAAATGGCTCTCTCCAAGTTGATTTATTAGTCCATGACTGAATGTGCCTTTTTCCATTCTGCAGGAGAAGCAGCCTGGCATAATGGAAAAACCATGGGCCTCAGAGGTGGGTGGCTCTGGGCTCCTCGAGGAGCACATCAACTTACTTGCCAAGTGATTTTATGGAAGTTATGTCATAACTTTCAGCCTGTCCATGCACCTGTAGAATGAGAGTGCTGACTTCTATTGTGTGGAGTGGTGAATGAGTGGTATTATGGTGAACTGTGTAGTTGCTGGATTCTTCTTTGATTATAATAGTTCTGTGCTAGAGCAGTACTAGTAAGGTTTGCTCTCTTATGCAATTTAAAACAAATGTTTTAAATGTGAAGATGCAATTCTGAGTGTTGTGTACAGAAAAGTGAGGCAGCGCTGTTCTCAGGTGAGCACCAACTGCAGGCAAGGTGTTGGCTGGGGGTGCCTCTGAGGAGGGGGCCCAGGCAGCGCTGGCTTCATGGGTGTGCTTCCTGCGTGGTCACAGAGGGCCTTGAGCTTAGGAGGTCTCATGCTTGGTTTAATGTTGTGCTGTCGACGCCTTGAAATTCTTAATCATTTTTCAACAAGGGACCTGCATTTTCATTTTACACTGGGCTCTGCAAAGTATTTAGTCAGTGCTGAGACTTAGGAAGGAAATTTGGTGCTTGCTCGTTCAGATTCACTAGGGAAAATGTGCAGAAATGGAGGCAGTACTCTCCCTCACGCTGCTAATAGGGATTATTAGCATTTATGCTTTTGGCTTAAAAGGGTAAACTTAGTTCTGTGTTGGTGTTGTAGAATGTGAATGGAATAGACTCCACATTTTCAAGTGCAAACCCAATAAGAACCGGGAGTTAAATCGAAGGGGAGCAAGAACATTCACTTACAAAGGCTCTCAGAGTGACACAGTTACGGCGCTGTGGAGCTCGGTAGCTAAGGGCATGGTGCAACCAGGAAGCATGCTCACAGTTCCCTGTGTAACTCTGCTGATCTTCACCATGCCTCAGTTTATTATCTATAGAATGGGGCAGTAGCAGACTCCTTATGTTATTGTGAAGATTCGATGGCTTACTACATATTAAGCTCTCAATCTCCTAGTAAGAGCAAGAGCTCAATAAACTTGGCTTCTTATAATCACCTGCAAGGTAGAACCCGGAGAAGTTCTACTTTCACTTGCCACTTCGAGGGATTTGAAAACCTTTCAGTCTAAAATCATAAAGGTCACTTTGGGTTTTACACATTCTTTTACAAGTCTTAGAATCCTGCCCACCTGAGAATGTTTACAGTCTTTACTTCGACAGAGAGACTCAATAATAGATAAATTTAACCACTAAGCATCCACGTGTACGTTGTCCATTGTATTTGTGTGCATGAATTTTCTCACTCATTTAATAGCTGTTCACAGAGTACCTGTTGTATGCCAGGATCTGTACCAGGTGCTTGGGATGTTGGTAAAGGTATTTTTTCTCTTAAATAGCTCATCATCTGAAAGAGAATACAAGAAGCTGCAGCCACAGCATGGAGAGGTCTATGAGAGCAATGGGTACCAGAAATTCTAGACTCAAATGGAAAGTCACCCCCCGACTCATTCTCCAGGCAGGAGAACGGCTTCAGAGAAGAAGAAAGATCTAAGAGGAGGCCCAGCAGGTCATCAGGAGCCAACTGGGTAAAAAAGGAGGGTGCCTGAAGAAAGTGCTGGTGATGCTTCTGAACATGGGACAAGGCCCTAAGTGCCTGGAAGGAAGAGTGTGAATTAGAAGAACAGTGAGATTGGTGACTGAGTCAGAGGGAGGGGCTCAATGATTGATTTTGTAAGCCATGCCAGCGGGTTTAGACTCCATCCTGCGTGCATGCCCAGTCATTAAATTTTAAGGAGTTGAGAGCAAGACTAACTTGGAGTTCACAACATTTATTCTGACTGCCATATGAATAATTGATTGGATACAGGAAATTACTGTACGCAGGAAGGTAGAACACTGTGAAATAATCCAGGAGAGGGACGATAAGGATTTGAACTAACTTAATACTGATATTGATTATAATAAATGGACGGAGTCAACAGATACCAAGAAAGGAGAATTATCAAGATGTCAAAGAGAATGGGGGAAGAAAAGCAAGCGGTCACCACGCTTCAGGCTTGGATAACTGTATGGCTGATGATAAATCATTGCCACAAGTATTTTTTTCCTATGTTATATTTCATTTTTAAAATTTTTATTAAGGAGCTGACTTATTGTGCAATCATAAATGCATATGCAGTAACAATTTGATGTACATTGTTCTTAAACCAGAATGACCCCACATTACCCACAGCCCAGTCTTTTGATTCTTCTATATTTTTGCCCCTACAAGTGATATAAATGCTTAGATTGGGAGTGTTACAGAACTAAATGATTGTGTAAGTATTATTTGGATTCTTGGGCGGGGGTAAAGAGTATCCTACATTGTTGATTGTCTCCCTAGATTCCTCCCTATCCTCCCTTCTGCACCCCTTCCCCTCCCCCTACTTCTGCCCCACCCACCTTACATATCTATAGTTCCCCTAGATTATGTGCTGCTACACCTTTGCTGGGTCTAATGCATGAGTCTGACAATCTTTCACCCAAACCTGAATTTTGCTCTAGCCTCCGCACATGAGGGAAAATATTCAACCCTTGACTCTCTGGGTCTGGCTAACTTCGCTCAGCATTTCTTCCATTGCCATCCATTTACCTTCAAAGGCCACAGTATCATTTTTTTTTCTGATTGCTGAGTAGAATTCCATTATATATATATCACAGTTGTTTTTGGATCCATTCATCCAGTGAGGGGCATCTGGATTGGTTCCAATAATTTGGCTATTGCAAATTGAGCTGCTTCAAGCATAGATTTTTATGTGTCACTGTAATGTGCTGATTCTAACTCCTCTGGGAAAATACCCAGAAAAAGGATAGCTGGATCATATGGTGGATCCATCCTTAATTTTTTGAGGACTCTCCAAACTGCTTTCCAGAGTGGCTGTACCAGTCTGAAGTTCCCCCAACAGTGTGCTAGAGTGCCTATCTTCCCGCAACCCCTCCAGCATTTGTTATTATTTGTATTCTTCATCTTTGCCAGTCTGACTAGAAGAAGGTGAAATCTTAATGTAGTTTTGATTTGCATTTCTCTGATTACTAATGATTTACAACCTTTTCTCATGTATTCATTGAATAGCTCAATTTCCTCCATTGAGAAGTTTCTATTTAGCTCTTTGGCCCATTTGTTGATTGGATTGTTTGTGTTTTTGTTATCAAGTTTTTTGAGTTCTTTGTAAATTTTGGATATTAGTCCCCTGTCAGAGGAATCACAGGCCATGATGATATCCCATTCTGTAGGTTATCTCTTGACAGTTTTGTCCAATTCCTTGACTGAGCAGAAACTTTTTAGTTTAATGTCATCCCAGCCATTGATTTTTGACTTTAATTCTTTCACATTGGGAGTCTTGTTAAGGAAGTCTTTGCCTACTCCAAAATGCTGGAGTATTGGTCCTAATTTTTCTTCTAGCAGTTATTCCAAGTTCCTTAATCTATTTTGATTTGATTTTTGTGTGAGGTGAAAGATAAGGATCTAATTTCAACTTCATGCAAATGCCTGTCCAATTTGTCCAGCACCATTTGTTGAATAGGCTGTCATTCCTTCATGTTATATTTTGACCCCTATTGTCAAAGAGCAGATGTTTAAAAATTTGTGGGTTTGTCTCAGAGTCTTCTATTCTATTCCACTGGTCTTCATTCCTATGTTGATACCAGTACCATGCTGTTTTTGTTACTAAAGCTCTATAGGGTATTTTTAGATCTGGTATTGTGAATCCACCTATTTTGTCTTTCTTGCTTAGTAATGCTTTGGCTCTTCTGGGTTTCCTGTTCCAAATGAACTTGAAAATTGCTTTTTCTATATCTTTAAAGAATGTCATTGGTATCTCGCATTGCATAGGGGTTGTATTGAATCTGTATGGTGCTTTTGGCAGAATGGACATTTTAATTATATTAATTCTGCCTAACCAAGAACATGGAACATCTTTCTGTCTTCTCAGTTCTTCTTCAATTTCATTCTTCAATATTCAATAATTTTCATTGTAAAGGTCTTTTACTTTCCTTGTTAGATTAATTCCCCAGTATTTTATTCTTTTTGAGAATAGTGTGAATGGGTCTGATTTCCTGATTTCTTCTTCTGCCCTATTATTGTTAGTGTATAGAAAAGCTATTGATTTATGGGTATTGATTATGTAGCCTGCCACTTTGCTAAATCTATTTATAAGCTCAATTTTCTGGGGGAGTTTTTTGGATGTTCCAAATATAGGATCCTGTCATCAGCAAAAAGATATAGTTTCACTTCCTCTCTTCCTATTCTTATCTTTTGATTTCCTCTTGCCTGATTGCTCCAGCCAGAGTCTCAAGGACTATATTGAATAAAAGTGGTGAGAGTGGGCAGCCTTGTCTTGTTCCTGAGTTTAGTAGAAATGCTTTCAGCTTTTCTCTGTTTAGTATCATACTAGCTGAGAGTTTGTTATATATGACGTTTACACAGTTAAGTTCTTTTGATCCTGATCTTCTCTAGATTTTTTAGCATAAATGGGTGCTGGATTTTATCAAAGGCCTTTTCTGCATCAATTGAGATGATCATATGATTTTTGTCCTTAATTCTGTTTAAGTGATGAATCACATTTACTGATTTGTGTATGTTGAACCAGCCTTGCATACCTGGAATAAAGCCCATTTGATTATGGTGAATTATCTTCTTGATGTGTTTTTTAATTCAGTTTACTTGGAATCTTATTAAGGATTTTTGTGTTGATGTTCATTAGGGATATTGGTCTGTAGTTTCCTTTTTTGATGTGTCTTTGTTGGGTTTTGGTATCAGTTATGTTTGCCTCATAAAAAGTGTTTGGGGGAGTTCCTTCTTTTTCAATTTCTTGACTAGCTTAATAAGGAGAGGTGTTAGGTCCTCTTCATAGGTATGGTAAAACTCAGAGGGGAATCCATCAATTCATGGGCTTTTCTTCTTTGGAAGGCTTTTAATTGCTATATGGATTTCAGTGCCTGTTATTGGACTGTTTAGGATTTCAATATCATCCTGCATCAATTTGGAGATGTAGTATGTGTCTAGAAATTTGTCCGTGTCTTCCAGATTATCTAGTTTAGAGGAGTGTAGTTTTTCAAAATATGTTATTATAGTCTGTTGGATTTCTGTGGGATCAATGGTGATCGCTCCTTTTCATTTTTGATTTTGTTGTTTTGCTTCATTTCTCTCCTTCTTTTAGTGAGATTGACTAGGGGTCTATCAATTTTATGTATTTTTTGAAGAATCAGCTCTTTGTTTCATTGATTCTTTTTATTGTTTGTTTTTTTGTTCTTAATTTCATTGATTTCAGCTCTTATCTTGATTATTTTGCCACAGGTATTTAAGGAGAACAGTAGGATGAGGAAGAGTGAAGGCTTAGGTAATAATGAATTTAATTTGGCACATGATGAGTTGAAGTTATATTTGAAACATAAGATATAAATGTTCAATAGGTAGTTTGATATAGTTGGAAATTTGGGCAAGAGATCTTGGTTTGGGAAAATATTTTGAGAATCATTAGCACAGAGACAAAAAGTGACATTGTAAAAGCAATGCGAAAGGGTTGAGATTTGAACATGAACCTGAATTGAATAGAGGCAGAGAGAAGAAAAAGCATTCATGAAGAGCAAGAAGTTGCCAAGGAGACAGAACCAAAACGAGGAAACTGTTATATTTCAAGAATCTAATGAAAGAAAATGTTTCAAGAAGCAGGGAGTAGCCAGAAGTGTCCTTATGCACAGAAACCCCAGGTGAGGTAAGTACTGAGCTATTGTTCACTGAAGTCCACAACAAGGACGCTGCTGCTGATCTTGGTAATAAGCAGCTGTGGTGTAGAAAGTCACCTTATGTATCACTGAAGAGTGAATGACAAGCAAGGAAGATAGGAAGGATTCCTGTAGATAATGGTGGCTGCGTGAAATTGAACCTTGCCACACATTCTAAGAATGATAGAAATTTGAAAAACAGTTAAAATCACCCATAGTCCATACCTATCACATAATAAGGAAATAGAGAATATGGAAAGTCCAATGAACATTTAAGTGGAGAAATAAATGCCCAGTATTAATAGAGTAGTTCCAGATCCCACAACAGAGCTAAGAGATGAGTCGGTCAAGAACTAGGTAGAAAAGAAGGAAGAATAATGGGGTGCTCACAGTGGTGGAACACAGTTTATATGAAAAGGTACCAGATAGGAGAGGGATCCATGCTGAGTGGGAAATCATTAAAACAAATTAGAAGCTCTGGTGAGTCAAAGCATCAGATACTTGGGAATCAAAAAGGAAGGGCTTGGAATCCTGTAGGGGCAGAATTTGGAAGAGAGAGCAGGCTTTGGACATCTTGGGAGCTATAGTGGCTGGTGAAGGGAAAGCAGAGACGGTATAAAGCTAAGGATTCTGACTGAATCATCTCAATTTTTGATTTTGTTCTGTTTTTCTGTCTTCTTTTGGATTGATTTAAGTTTTAATAATTTATTCTCCTTTGCTGGTTTATTACCTACATAAGTTTTTATTTTAGTAGTTGCATTTGGATTTATGAATACATCTTTAACTGATGGCAGTCAGTGTTGAAATGATATCATGTCACTTTGTGTATGTTGTAACAACCTTGCAGAAGCATTCTTCTCATCTTCCCTTTTGGACATATTATAATACATTTTACTTCTATAGATGCTATAAACTCCACACAATATTATTTTGCTTAAAAATTGTGCTGAAGATTAAAATTATCTTTTAAAGGCCCATAAATAAAGTATTCTAATAGATTTATCCATGGGGCTCCCATTTCCAGTGCTCTTCATTCCTCTGTGTAGATACATGCTTCCATTTGATGTCATTTTCTTTCTGCCTGAAGGAGCTCCTTTCACACTTCTTGTAGTGTGGATTGGTAGTGATGCACTCTTTCACTCTTTGTGTGTCTGAAAATCCCTTTCAGTTTTTGAAGGAATATCCTTAATTTTTGATGGATGGTTTCATTATACAAGAACTGTAGTTAGACTTTTTATTTTTTCATTCAGTACTTTAAAGATGTTGCTCCACTGCCTTACACCTTACACTGCTTTTGACAAGAAATCTGAGGCCATCCTTACCTTTGCTACTATATTTGTATTATGTCTTTATTTTTTGGATGCTTTAATATTTTTCTGTTCATCACTGGTTTCAGCAATTGAATTATCATGCAGTTTGGTATAATTGCCATCATGATATGACCCTATGTTAGCTTTAAATTTTTTTTAATATTCTAAGATTTGTGAGTATAGTCCTTATTATTTTGAAAACATTTCAGCCACTATTTTTTAAAAATACTTTATCTTTGGCCCCTTCTAGGATTATAATTTTACATATATGGGCCATCTAATATTGTCCCACAGTATGCTAATTTCTATTTTGGGAGTTATTTTCCCCTATAGTTTATTTTGGAGAGGTTTTATTGTTATGTCTTCAAGTTCACTAGTTTTTGTTCTATGATATCTAACTTTCTGTAATATTGAATTCCATCTAGTGTATTTTTCATCTCAGACAACATAGTTTCTATTTCTAGAAGTTTGACTTTTTGTATTATACCTTCCATATCTTTACTTAACTATTTGTGTTTTGGAATGCATTTATAACAACTATTTTCATGTTCTTCTAGATAATATTAATGTATGTACTTTCTGGGTCATTTTTAGTTGACTAAGGATTTTCCTCACTGGCAGTCACATGTTCTTCATTCCATATCTGGTGATTTCTTTTGACTCCAGACATTATGAATATTAACTTGTTGGGTGACAGAAATTTTTACATTCCTATAAATAGTCTTTAAGTTTATCTGGGATGCAGGTAAGTTACATGGAAGCAGTTGGAAATTTTAGGGTATTGTGTGTCAGATATCTTAGATGCTACAGGAGAAGTCTAGAGCTAATTATTTTTACCTTATTGAATGGATCGTAAATTATGAAGTTTTTCATTCTGCCTGGTGAGAATAGTACTATTTCCACAACTTTATGTGTACCAGGAACTTCCACTTTAAGTCAGCCACGTCCTGAAGGGAATAACCTACCCCAGCTTCCCTTCTATGCAACCTCTCCACTCCAGTGATTTGGCCTAAAAGTTCTGCCTTATTCTCTCTGGATTGTCAGCTTCCCCTTAGAGAACACTGGAAGCTCTCTTCAAGGACTAGCTTTGGATAATCATAGAACTCATCTTTCTTCATAGAACTCATAATTTCTTTTATAAAGTATATTTCCACTTAAGATGCCTAAAAGCATATCTTCCTAGTAACAGTAAGCAGCTTGATGCCAATGTTTTGTTTCCTTTATAATTCCCTTCTGAAAGAATCAGAATTGTTTGCTAAAAATGCTGATTCTTGATCTTGGTTTGGGAAAAAGTAAGGTTATCTTGGAGCTTTTTATTTTGAGGTGCAAGAGTTCAAAGACTAATAAGAATGTGCTGGATTGAAGGAGATTTTATTTTGGTGAAAAGTGGTAAATAAGTAAACATGATGACTATATTTTAAAGAGGAATTTTAGGGCTTTTTTTCTAATTTGTGAAAAAAAATTTCTTTTATAAAAGAAATGCCCAGTAATGAGCAGAATATTATATAATTGGAATGTCTGGTGGAGGTGAGAAACTATTCTAATGAATATTTTAATACCTGGAAAATTATTCCAGTAATTAATCTTGAATTTTGGCAAATATTTAACTACCAGAATATTCCTGATGAAATAATTTCAATGTATAGTAATTATAAATATACATAAATTAGCTATGTGTTATCAAAAGCAAAAGAGTCCCAACATGACTTTTTGGCAGACTAATTTTAAAATTTATGTAGAGCAACACGAAGCAAAGAGTAGCCAGTTCATTTCTGAAAAGGAGAAGGGGAGAAAAGATTTATGGCTCAAAACATGAAAATTATAAAACTAATTTGAAGTTAAGAAGTACTATGTAGATATGGATTGTTTACTGACATAGCAAAATCAAAAGCTCACAAAACAGGGTATGCACATATGGCATTTGATATATGATATAAGCATTACAACAGCTTTCTTGGTAAAGGGGAAACTATAAATAGCTCCACTGTAAATACGTGGAGCTGGAGCAGTTATAATTGAGATGGAAGAAGAATGAAATTGGAACCCCACCTTCCGCCATTTGCAGGAATCAATTCCAGATATATCTAGAGCCCTAAGGTTGAAAAATATTGTGAAGAGAGGAAAGATAGAGGTTAATAACTGGAGGACGGCAGTGGTTTGGGAGATTTGTTTTGTCTTTCGCAACAGGAGAAACCTGAACTTCAGAGAAGCGCCCAGCAGAGCGGGAGACACATGCGCTTGTGATGAACTCAAAAGAGAAGGGATTAGCTGGGGTGGAATGCGCAGAGATTGATTCAGGTGGAGGGGGGTTCTCATTGGCAGGTGTGAACGTGAAGGTAACAGGTGCCCCTCTGATGAGTTTAATTGACTCTGTGACCTTTAACTTCAGGCTTCAGAAACAGATCTAAGTTGGTGGTTGGATAGAGCCCTCTGACTAAAAATCAGCAAGAACCTCTCAGACTTGAAGAGCATGGGAACAGTACACAGGTATGAGACAATGCGTCCATAACCAGGCAGAGAGCTTGTTTAGTGAGCATCCTTAACTCCTTGCTTCTTGTTGATGTTACTGTGGACTTTCTAATTCTTGGTAGCAGTGCACTACCTTGAAGGACAGCAGTCTCAGGGGATCAAGCGTGGTTTGTGTGGCTAGAGCCAGCTGTAGGAGGCTAGTTCTAAGAGTAATGGTTGCTGGTAGTCGCTCACCTTTGCTGGGAAGCCTTGTTCAAGCTAGTTGGTTTCTGAAGCTGCAGCTTCTACTTCAGTCAAGTGAGAATTCCCTTAGTTCAGATTTGTTGGTTGCAAGCAATAGAAATGGACTCTAGCTGACTTGGGAACAGGAGCTCACAGGGAGAGCTCAGTGCAGTCTGTGAGTCAGAGGGAGAGCTGCAGAACTGGGCTTAGGAAGAGGAGAATCGAGGTAACTCCAGAAATCTAAGATGCAGGGAAGGATGGATGCTTTCTCTAGCACCCTGGCCTCTGGACATGTGAATGCGCTCAAGATTCAAGTTCTAAAACGTTTACATCCGAATGGCCCAATGTAGATTCTTTGCTTGTCCATTAGCCAGAGAAGCACAGAGCACATGGACCCATCAAGCCACGCAAGTGTGCTGTCAGGAAAAGGGCGTGGTAGTCTATGCCTGAAAATGCAACAAATGTTCATGTGCTCCGTGTTCTGGCTACCCAAATATCCACACATTTATTCTCATGCTTAAACCCTCAATAACGCTCTGGCCCAGCATAATGTAAATATTCTGCAAGCAATGAAAATATATTCATCTTCTTTCCAAACACAGATAATTCCAAACAGCATCCAACTCCAAGCCCAGACTTTCTGAGTAGCACGTGTTTATCCTGTGTCTCTGTTGCCAATCTATCCCAGGAGCCTGCTGTTTATGGAAGAAGCAAAACTTCACAACAAAGAAATGACAGTGGCTTTTTGTTACTGAGTAGGGCTTCACATTGGTACGTTTTCGGGATCCCCGATGGGCAGACAGGAAGGTGAGGTGCGCATGTGATGCTTTGTATCCACAGCAACCAATGATGAAGTTGTCACAACACCGGCTGAATCAGCTTGGTCCACTGTAAAGCCATAGGTTTCTCTTCCATCCCTGGAGGGTTAGAACAATAGGAAGTAAACACCCACCTCACAGAATTATAATATGAAGTAAAGATTTAAGGCACAAGGATGGAGCTCGAAGGAGTGTTTTAGGTCATGGAGAGCTGAGAGCGGACGATTTGGGGTTGAAGAGATATGGATAGGGAATGAGAGGTACATTCATTTGCTTTGGAGAGGGGTAAACAGAGCTGTCCTCTTTTTAAGACTGTTTCCTAGGGATGTACCACTTGATAGTCATTGATGACCATTCCCTCTACCATGCTCGTACTCATTGGTAGTTGTTTAGATTGCTCCATTAGTGAAGGCTTTGCGTGACACAGGAAATCACATGGTTATCTGATTACTTACAACCTGAGTTTTTAAACTTTGGTATCTATAATATAAAAATAGTATTCACTTAGACATAAGGTAGTATGAAATTGATTATTTCAGGAAAAAGTTAGATTCTCACCTTATATCAAAAGGCAAAACAATTTCCAAATACTTTAAAAAAATGAATGTTTATAAAAAATAGTAGCTGTAAGAAAAACAAGTTGGAAGAAAACACAGGAAAAGCCTTTTAAAACATCATGAAATGTCCCTGTAGGCTGGGGCACAGGAATCCTTGAGCGTGGCCCCGAGCCTTCCTGATTTGGGGTAGATGGAAGTGGAGGTGTTCAGGTGCATGTGTGTGTGGGTGCATTCAGTTTCAAAAACGCTGCGTTCTCTTCAAAGTCTTCAGAGAGAATGCTCCCTGCCCCCACTCTTTTGTACCCAGCAAAGAGCTGTGCCAAACGTTTTATCCTGCTAAGATTTATTCCCAGTTTAAATCTTGGAAACTGCATGCAGGCGTCATCATTTTGGTCAATCAAGGAGAAAGCTTATTCTGTTTCAAAACAAGTCATGCAAGGAAAGATTTAAGGAATTTCATTTTAGCCCGAAGATGTGAAATTTAAACTTCCACTAAAGGACGCTTGGGGGAAATGTTTAGAAAAAGTCATGGTGCTGGCTGTGCTCTTTCTGAGTGACTTGTTCTGATGTCAGGTATGTGGTCAGGGTAGCAGGAGTCTCACATTTGGCAAAGCCTAGGTTCTCACAGTCTCAAATAACAAGCCAGTCAGACTCGAATTTTATTTTCCTTGAAGTGTTTAGATTGCATTCCTCTGTTGGCTTGGTAGCTATTATTCAACTTACACTTTTAAAATTTATCTGTGGCTAAGCACAGAAGGCCACAGAGAATATTTTTTCTTTGTTTTTAAGTTTTTTGGTCAGAATATTTGGACAAGATGAATTCCAAGAGAAACAAACTAAGATCTAAGCTAATGACTACGGTTACTGCTATAGCATTCAAATCCTTGCGGGTCATCCCTGTAATTTTTAAATTAGTGATCACGGTTCACACAGTATTCGAGCTGCTGCCAAGTCAAGCAAAACTAACAGATAATGTCACAGTGGGGCATGGTGCCAATCAATAGCGCTTCAAGCAATAACGGATTTTTAAGTGGGGGAAGTCAAGTTGGTGGGATCCAAGAACACTGCGTTGATATTCCGTCACACATCGGTCTTATTCAATACGGTTTCATTTTACTTGTAGATGAAGTTTAAATGTGGCTGGGTCAGGGTGCCAATGACATTGCTCAGGGAAGGGCTTTAGGGTTGTCTCGGAGCTGCACACTGGGGCAGATGCGAACATCGCTGAGGAGGCCGGATGGGTATAGCAGGAGTTCATTTTCTAAAGCAAAGCCCTACAGGGAGCAGATTTTCCTTTCACCCTGTTATCTAGCAAGAAATTGGATTATGGAAGTCATCTGTGGATTGTGTTAGATGGAAAATTAAGTCAACATTTGATATATTAGGAAGAGCATTTACAAATTTTAGAAATGGAGTAGGACCTCAGTGAGGCACAGTACCAACAAGTTTAAACATTGGGTTTGGGGTCCTCAAAGCCACAGAGATGCAGTTTCTTATGGATAATATATAGAAAAAGTGGAAAGATTTGACTCATGATTCAAGCCTGCTTCATTAGACCCTTATTCAGGGGGACATGAGTCATGGTGCATGGATGCTTTAACGTTTCCAATGTCCGTGAAGGAGAAGGATTTAGTGCTTGTGGAGAAATAAATTCAGGCTCATTATTCGGATCAACTTTCTGACAGTGTTCTTTGTTTTATGAAGGGAGAAACTGCTCCTGGAGTGGCGGACTAGGGGAGGCTAAGCCAAAGGCCCACGGAGTGACGCACAAGTGCTGGGGCTGGGGGCATGGTGCCTAACTCACCATGGCGGAGCCGTGACTGTGAGCCCCAGACCTTACTGAGTTTAGAGGAGGGGACTGCTCAATGTCCTCTTCAAGCGACTCGAGGTCTGTAGAGAGGAAGCTGCAGGCTCGTTCCCAGCTCATCATGGGAGCAAGGGAGGCTCCAGCCAGGAATGCATGTGGGGACTCTGTGAGGCAAGAGCGGCTTTCAGGAGATGCCTAAGGCCCTGGGTTGCCTCGTGCTTTGGGGCTCTTCATTTGGCACCTGCCTTTCTGGGTTTTGTGGGACAGTGGTGTCTCCAGCTAGTACCTTGTTTTTTAGGCCTATTTGTCAGGTGCATCTCTATGTAGCAAGGGACAGATTTCTGAGCTTTTTTTGGAAGTATTTGTCCCTAGTGATAATCACAAAGGGGCCAAGCCCAAGCCTTGAATAACTCAGATTTTGCATCCACTCATATTTTAATTTAAAAATTTTTATGGGTGCATTATAATTTTACACAGTAGTGGGATTCATTATGTCATATTTATAATGCATGTAATCTGTTCACATTCATTCCCCAGTACCTTCCAATTACTCCTGTCCTCCCTCCCCTGATCCACTTGCTCTATTATTATCATTATTATTTAATCCATTAATTATAGTTATATATGCAAGTGGGGTTCACTGTGCTATACTTCCACAAGGATATAGAATAACTTGGTAGATTTCATTCCCCAGAACTTTCCCTGTCCCCCTCCCCCTTGGTCCTTTCTCTACTCTGTTGGGTCCCTCCTTTTCCATGAGCCCCTTTTGTTAGTTACATTGGCCTATGGGTCAGGTGACAGTGGCCAGTGGAATGCAGCCATGTTTTCAGCGATGACATTTATCACACACGCTTCTGTGTCTCCAGTGCAGACTTTTCTGCTTGCTCTGTGAAGCTGTTTGCTCTAGGCACTAAGAACATATATGACGGCACAACGGAGCTTTATTCAACCAGAGAGAAGAAAGTAAATATGTCAATTGCAGGAAAATGTATGTAATGGGAGACCACAATTTTGAGTTAAAGGTCAGACTCAAGAGAACAGAGGGTGGGGATCTTGGGGGGAGAAATTGATCAAATGACATTTTTATGTACGTATGAATGTGCTACAGTAAAAATCACCATTCTGCATAATTGAGATGCACCAATAAAAAAGGAACACACATATATAAAGCATACATAGATATCGCATGTGTCATATTAGAAAACTAGCCAGCTAGATAGAGAGCAGTGTCAGAGACGCAGGGAAGGAGAGAAATTCTGCCTGGGGCATATTAAGACAGAAGTGATGAAATGTATATTCCCAGGAGTCTGTGGATGATATGAGGCTGAAACTAATAAAAACTAAGAAAAAAATGGAAATGGTTCATTCTAATAAATAGGATGGTAGTAAATATGATAGATAGACGGATGAAAGATAAGCACCAAGCACGCATGGAGCTTATAAGAATAAAGGATGTATCCGATAGTGATGAGAGCTGAGAAGGGTCATTCCATCTAAAATGCTAAGGGAGGAACAGGGCTGGGGACAACTGCCATGGGCAGCTCAAGGACTTTTCAGTTGAGACCTGAGTGGCACAAGTGGCCAGCCAAGTGAGGGTTTGGCCTAGCACTACATCCAGGGGGAGTGGCCAGTGCTAAGGCCCAGACAGGTAATGCACTTAATGTTTTGGTAGAATAGCAGGAAAGCCAGCAGGGAGTGAGTGTGGCCATCCAGGAGCAATGGGACATGGAATTGAAAACATACCAGGGTGTTTAGTCCATTTTGTGCTGCTATAGCAGAATACCACAGGCTGAGTAGTTAACGAACAGAAAGGTGTTTTCCGCAGTTCTGGAGGCTGCGAAGTCTAAGATCCTTAAGGAGCCAGCATTTCGAGAAGGCCTGCTTGCTAAGATATCCATGGTGGAGTGAGAGAGAGGAAGTGAACGGGGGGTGGGATGCAAGGGAGAGAGGGAGAGAGAGGGAGCAAACCCACTCCCTTATAATGACAATAACAACCCACTCATGAGGGCAGAGCACGTTTATAGGCCACTTAATGAAGGAATATTAGAATAAGAATTCTCGGTTGGGTACAAAGCTGGTTTAGTCCTTCAGTGGGAGAAAACCATAACTTTGGGGTTATCAATCAAAATCATCTCCATATCTGCAAAACAAAAATCTATCAATTGAAATCTAACATCAATTAATCTGGAGCCTTGAATCTATAATAAATAGTGAATTAAAGAAAATATATTCCCTGAATAATTAAATAATATTTTTGGGAACTGTTAAATGATCCTCCTATGATGGGAAAAGAACATCTTCCAGATTTTGAAAACAAGTTTTCTTGGCAAATGGAATTTGTTTATTTCCCCATGGCTAAGGATAGCCAATGCCATCAATATGTACTGTCCAAAGAAATTCTTTTCCAGACTAATTGATAGGACACATATACTATGCCCTTATGAAAATCTTCTCAACCTTAAGAATGTGACTTGGTCTTGGGCCCCAACACTGGTCATCTTAGTAACCTGACATCACTCTGTCCTTCAGAGAGTGTAGCTTCTTTAGTCTTATGTAGAAAATTGATGGTTTCAGTGAGCAATGGCCAAACCAAATCTAATCCAGGACTTCTAGTGTCCAAAACAGTGTGGGACAAAGAAATAAGATTGCTGTGTCTCTTGCAATTTTTCAGGTCTCTGTTAATATTCTTGTGGGTAATTACTTGGGTATTTGCCTTCCCAAGAACCATGTATTATAGCAACACAGCTCAATATATTGCAGGAACAGGCAAGAGATGAAATTCTGTATTGGGAACAGTATCTGGACATAGAGCTCTGCCAAAAAATACAGTCAACTACACCTACTAATGGTTTTTGATTTTCCCCAGATTGATCCAGAGGTTTAGTACAATCCCAATAAAGTTTCCAATAGATAATTTTTATAGAAATTGACAAATTCATTCTAAAATTGATATGGAAATGAAATGGTTGTGAGATAGTCAAAATAATTTTGAAGGAGAGCAATAAAGTCAGAGGTATGAAAATATTCCAAATTTAAGATTTCATCTGTGGGTAGAGCTCTATTTTCAGGGTGATAGACACCTAGATGAATGAAACAGCATAGAAAATAAAGAAAAAGTCCTTCCCAAGTTGGGCTAGTTGATTTTTTACAGGTGCACTGGCAATTTGATGAGGAAAGAGTATATCTTTTCAAAAAATAGTTTGGCCATCCATATGAAAAAAAATAAAAAATCTTCAGTTTCTAACCCATAGAAATGAACCCAAATTGGATCACAGATAATCTGAAAAGTAAAACTTTAAAACTTTCATGAGAAAATCTAGAAAAAAATATTTTTGACCTGGGTTTAGGCAAAGAATTTTTAGACATTACACCAACGTGTGATCTACTCAAGACAAAATTTGATATGTTGGATTTCATCAAACTTTAAAATGTGTGTTCTGCAAAAGACATATTAAGATAATTAAAAGACAAACTACAGACTGGAGGAAAATTTCCATCAGTCACATATTTGACAAAGTCGTTGTATCCAGAATATATAAAGAACTCTCAAAACTCAACAGTCAGGAGCTGGAGTGGTCGCTCAGTGGTTGTGGCTCTTGCCTGGCATGCATGAGGACATGGGTTCAAACCCCAGCACCATGTACACAATGAAGTGTCAGAGCAATGAAAGCCACATGAAAAACTAAATAAATTGATTCTTTCTCTCTCTCACTGTCCCTCTCTCTTAAAAAAATTATTAAAAACCCTTCAACAGTCAGAACACAACCCAATTTAAAAGTGTGCAAAAGATTTGAATGGACATTTCACCAAAGAGGATCCATTAATACCAAATAAACACACACAACAATGCTGGGCATCCTTAGCCATTGGGTCAGTGCAAGTTAAAACTCTGATGAGATGCCTCCACACGGCAAGGATGCAACGTGACCAAAGCTCTTCCAGATTACACCAGGAGTGTCAAATGGTACAGCCACTCAGGAAAACAGGTTGGCAGTTACTCCAAAGTTAAACCTAGTCTGTAGACCCTGAAATTCCACTTTGAGACATTGACTTCAGCAAAAACACATGCTCATACAAATGCCTGCTCGTGATGTTTGCAGCAAATGTACTCAAGAGCTGCCCATCAGGGAACCAGCTGTCCTTTACCAACAGAACAGATAAGCACGCCGAGGTACATTCACGCAACAGCACACCAGTCGACAATGGAAAGGCATGAACTGTGACACACCGGGAGAATGAGTCTCAAGGCATTATGCTGATTGAAAGAAGCCAGTGTTAAGGTTTTACATAATGTATTATTTTATCAATATGATATTTTTGAAAAGACAGAGCTGTATTAATGAACAGATCAGTTGCTGACAGAGGGGTAGGGACAGGGAGAGCGGGTGACAGCTGAGGGATATTGCAAACAGTTATTTGGTTTAATTTTGTTTTTTTGGTGCTGGGGATGGAACCAGGGCCTGGGACATGCTAGGCAAGCGCGCTATCACTGAGCCACTCCCTCAGCTCTCCAAGGAATTATCTGGGCTGATGGAAGAATTCGGTGTCATGATCCTAGTGGTGGTTACATGTGCTTGTACACATTAATTCATAGAACTTAACACAAAAGGCCAATTTTGCTATATGCTAGTAGGAAGTCCTTGGGTTTGGCCCCCTCCAGGCTTACTAGGTCACAGGACACGGCCTCTGCTCCGTATCCTAGTGCCTGTCAACAGCGATGCTTGCCACGTCTTTACCAACTCCTTGACATTCAGTAAATGCTTCTGTTTCTCTGCAATTGCTCCCAAAGTGATCTCTTTCTCCCACCCAGGAGGACTTCCCTAATAATCCTGCCTCCCTCTGCCCTTCCATGTCTTGACTCCTATAACTCTTTCTGTATCCGTCTTCTTGGCACGTATCCTAACTCTTAGATTATTTGAAAAATGTTTCAGGTGCATATATTGGTCTGTCATGACCAAAACGCTTTTTCCTCCAAAGGCATGCAGATAGAGAACAAACCCAGACTTGCTGGAGCCAGAGTAATCAAAATGTTATGTTGAAAAAAGAGCCAATATGATTTCTATGAGTGCGGGACTTTGGGGAGGGCAGCTTAGGACAAAATGCCAGTGCACGTGGGATTCTGACTGTCCACAAGATGATCAATCGTGAAATCTCATTGAAGAACACATATGTGCATAACCATGCATGTGCATGTACACACATGTGCACACACGGCTAGTTATGATCACAATGAGGTCTTTTTCTTGATTTTTAGATTGGCTATATTCATAAAATTTCATTTTCATATCTCTTTCATGTAACCCCCTCTTTTAAATTAATGGGTAGCTTTCTTTGGCCTCTCTTCCAATTTAATTATCTTGATAATCTTTGATCATCTGGATGTTTGCAATCAAGTTCTGGAAAGGGACAGGGCATTTGGACACTGGTAAAATTTTGACGCTGGCAAATGTTTCACTCCAGACAATCTGCCTTCAGCCAGATAGGTGTCTGTGGTTTTCTCTGCTGAAGGCCCTCATTCCAGTCATTTGATAGACACCGATGGGACTGGCCATGGCCAGGCGCTTGCAAGGTGCTGGGAGCAGCGAGAGGAATAAGGGGGACCCTCAAATTAGTACTGTATACGGCAAAGACTGCTGTTTACAGGGCCGTGTGCAGGCTGTTGGTGATGGCTGCATACAGGTGGGGAAACTGCCCAGCCACCAGCAGCCAAGGAGCCTTCCTGGAGAGAGTGACACTCAGCTTGCTGTCAGAATCAATAGGACTTAGCAGGCTACAGAAGAGGGGAAGGAACGGGCAGAGGGGAAACTTGTGATGTTACGTTCAATGGGATTTCTGGTCCTGTTAAAACCTGACATCTCCAAAACATGGCCTCGCTCTCCTACAAAGCCTTCCTGGCTCTCTGAGCACTGTGCTACCCGTAATGCATTTCCTGCATCTCTTTCGTACCTCTACGCTATCCGCAAAGCATGTGGCTAGGATCGGAGGCTCTGGGGCAACAGCTTCTGGGTTTGAATTCCAGAAGCTGATCCTTCATTATTGACCTCCAGAAGTTTGAGCTTTCTCATCTACGAAATGTGAGTGCTGATATCTGCTTCACAGGGCTGTTGCAAAAGCAGGTGACTAGGAAACACCACAGTCCGTGCATTCAGAGCAGACATCACTAAGCAGGAATAGAATTGCGACCTATTGCTAATACGTGCATAAGCCACAGTTTCCCAACTGAACTGGGAACGCCTGGAAGGCAGGGTAAAGTTTTCATTTAAAACCACTAAGATTTTACTCATGAAGTTTCATTCTTTGATGACCCTGCAAGGCTAGTTACTTTCCTCTTGCTTCAGATGTGTAACCTGAGGGTCCGAGACATTGGCTTAACCACCTAAGGATGCCAGCAAATAAATGGGATAATTTAATCCCTTGTCCCTCTCACTGTAATGACCCTGTCATTCCCATGACACAATGAAATGGAAGAAGTAGATTCTCACTTTAGTTTTGTTGGTTGGAAGCAACAGAAACCCAAACAGAATTGACTAATAAGCCAAAAGGAGGTGATTCAGAGGTACCGGTAGCTCTAGGTTGATGGGGTGGCTTGGGACTAGTCTGGGAAGGGTAATTGAGTCCAGGAGCACAGCTTGGCATGTAGGTTACTGTCACCCCAGGCTGAGCCATGGAATTCTGCCATCACAACCACTAAAGCAGAGTCTCAGCAGCCATGTTGCTTGGTGACTGCTGGCATTTTATGCTGGAAGCTGTGCTCCTGGAAGCTAGGTGCTAGGGAGTCCAGGCATCCAGTTCATGGGGCCCTGCCACTCCAAACCTATGCTGTAAGGTCCACAAGCCCAGGGAGCAGGTTCTGCTGCTAGGCAGCCCGAACAAATGACAAATGTCCTCTTGTCATCCTTTAATATTTTTTTTTCTTCACTTGCTGATTTTTCTTGGGATCCAAAGCAATAAATACACCCTTAAAGCTAAGTAATGGGAATGCTGGTTTTATGTGTTCTCTGTCTGGCTGGGCCTGGGTCCTGAGCCAACTTCCCAGCCTCAGTGCAGAGAGGAAAGACTCAGGTTTCAAGTCTTGATGATCTCTGTGCAGACTTTGGGGTAACCGAGATGGCATGAAATAAGCAACAGGGAGACAGTGCTTCCAGCCACCAGGAGAGTCACGGGAAAGTCCACGTGTAAGCAAAGTGCAGAGGAAGAGGCAGCTCTCGTACTTAAACCTAGGAAAGGACCCTAATGAGGGCTGAGAAACAAAACGTTCTATAAAGCACTCTGGAACAAGAAAACAGCAGAGTCAATGTCCAGTAATGTTGGAGATTCCGATTTGCAGATCATAACAGAAACAACAGGGTTGGGTACACGAAGAGCTTCGAGGGGACCAAAGGAAGAGACGTAGGGGTGCTGTGTCAGAAAGAGTTATTCTGAAAGGAAATTAAGAGTTCCAGTTCCCCCACCCATTCCAAAATTAAAAAGGCTGCTCTGGCCTCACATTTTCAATCCAAACCACAAATTCCTGACTGGGTCACATGAACGCTAGGCCCTTTCATATTTCCTTTGATGTGTGAGTGTGTATAAAGGGGTGACCATCCTCCTGTGGGTCCATGGCTCCAGGGTCAACACACAGAGGATGGAGAAGTACAGAGCAACCATCCAGCTGGCCAGAGTGGCAAAAGTTATATTAGAGGCCAGTGAAGCTGGTTATTGAAATTACCCACAGCAGGATGTCTACACTAGGAGGGCTGATCAGGGCTTTCTGGGGAGATGTGTAAAATCATTTTAACCACCGTCTACTGAAGACTTAATATCAAGCACTATTCTGTGTGAATTCATTGAATCTGCACAGGAATGTAAGAGGTGGGTAAAATAACTGTCCCCATTATACCAATGAGGAAATGGGACACCTGTTTAGATATCTTGTCCAACCTCACACACGCATGAATCTGGGACTTGAACTTGGGTCCATGGGATACTTTGGCAGTTGGCTGATTTCTGCCACAGGTAGCAGAATCCTGACCCCAAATCAAATCCTACAACAAGTTTCGTGCGGCAAGGAATCTGGAGGGAGGGTTGCTCAGCCACCTGGAGATGCCACTGAGGAACGGGGTCTCACCTTTCCCCTCTGTTGTGCCTATTAGTGATACTGCGTGTGCCAGAGCAGAGGTAGCTGGAGCAGTGTGAAGCACCCCATGAAGCCAAGCCTACATATGTTTAAGAAGAAGAGGAAGCACCCTTCATAAATCTGCTTTCATTAGAGGGGGAAAAAAGTGTTTCACCCTGCAGTGCCGTAGGAGGTTTCCATCCAAGAGCTACTGACTAGTTTTAAGCCACATATTGCTGCTGAAATTGAATCAGTTTCCCTAGATAAGGAATCACGGTGATTGGCTTAGATCAGTAATGATTCGCTTTGAGGCTCTTAAAGGGGTCAATTTCTGTTAGCAAGGAAAAGAAAAAGGGCTCCTAGGAAGGGAGGTGGCAGTGATGGCCACTGGGATGGCAAGAAGATCTCTCTGCCATACGCTGAAGCAACTTCTCCTTCCAGGAGCCAGTTTAGCTCTGAAATGACTGATGGAAATGCAGGTAAGAAGAGCAGAGAAGCAGCTGCTGGAAGGGAAGGGAGTGGAGGGAGAGCGCGGAGCCTGGACGATGTGGATTCCGTCACCCCTTTCACTTGTGCCCTTAACGGGGCACTTACTTCTATTATGGAAGATGGCATCCAGGAGCTACTCAGGCCATTCATTCAGCCCCCAAACGAAAGTACTGATTTCAACCCACATGGACGGAGGAGAAAGTGTGTGCTCTTCAACGCCTAGGAGAGAATGAATGACCTATTCTCCTTGGGTTCAAGTACAAAGAAGACCAATATGAGAGGAAAATCACTGCCTTCTGGAAAGCTTGTCTTGCGGCCCTTTGCAGCTCCAGCCTCAGCACCCCAACTAAGCCACGTCGTTTGTCCTCTGCAGCCTGTTGTATCCTTGACCCTGTCTCTGCTTCTTGGCGTTGAGTAACCCGAAAGAAGAAGCCCTCCTCCAATCCCCTGGGTGCTCCCTGCAGATCTTCTGCAGGAAGCAATCTTAGGCACCACTGGTGGAAAACCAGAAAAAAAAAAAAAAAACAAAGAGAGAGAGCAAGAGAAAGAGAAGAAAAACAGAAGAAAGAAAGAAGAAGAAGAAAAAAAAAACCAGGCAGGAGTAAGGAACTCCAAGAGGGGCTTCTAATATTTCCTTGTTATTGAAAATTACACTTCATAAAAAGTCTTGTTCATTTAAAGTTTGAAGAGTGACAGAAAAATGGCTTTCATACTTAGGTCTGCTAAATGTATGATAAATCAAAAAAGATGGAACAAGGAGAAACTTCAAGAAAAACAAAGCAGGAAATCAGTGTGTAGTATAAATAACACTTCATTAGTGCTCCAGTGCCTTACAAAACAGTCTAGAAAATTCCACAGAGCGTTCGTAGTATTCGGCACAGAGGAGAATAATTTACTGTTGTTAGGGGTTTGTAATCCCAGTGATGGAGAGCGGAATGTAGGCACGTAACCCTGTAATGATAGCGGGCTTGCAGGCATAAATCCCTACATGATGAGATAGATGTGAATGCGTTTTGTACATTCAAGTTTCTGCTGGGGAAGGAAACATCAGGCTGTCTGGTTGGATTGGCGCTGACCTAAGTCTGTTACTGACCCTGGGGAGCAGAGGCCTTGGGGGTGTGCTGTGTCCATGCTGTGGGGTGGGGTGCAGAGGCCTGGCCTCCACTTGTCAGGCACGCAGCAGCACTGTGACACACTTCTTAGCAGAGTCAACCCCAATACATGGCAGCGGGTCTCGCCATCCCCCGCGCTCAGCAGTAACGCAGGTGCCTTCTGCGGGGAAAACTTCCTCTGCACCATTTCAGACCCTTCAGCCTGGTGTGGCCCCAGAGCCCAAAGAGGATGAGCAAAGACTGATAATTTGACACTGTCCTCCGAAGCCCCCTTCCTCTCTAAGCCATTTCTTCTCTCCGCTCTACCAAATTCTCAAACTCTCCAGACAAAATCTTCTCTGAAGCAAAGATCTAAATTTATTAACACGGAAATGCAGGTGAAAGTCAAGGTGACTTCTCCCCCACGCAACAAGTCTTTCATCTAAGCAGAATCGAGAAAAACGCTCCAAGGGTCTTCTCTGGACGAGGATGCCTAGCTGCTGGGTGGGAACCGGGGGGCTTCCCAGAGCTGCAGTAGGCATTGCTGGGATAGTTAGAACTTGACCACGAAACTGTCAAAGCAGTAACTCGAACCTGAGGGTAAGAGAGCATAAGTTTCAGATGCTGGATGAAGGGGCCCAGCTGGGAAGCAGGATCCAGAGCAGGGCTTCAGGAACATGGCTGGGGGAGGCTGCGAGCAAGGCAGCGTCAAGAACCTGCGGCTGAGCAGCGCTGGCTGCATCAGGTGGGCCAGGTTAAATCAGGGGTTCCTGTCCTGGGCGGGGGACATAGGAGAGAAAGCAGGGCCCACAGCAGCCTTCAGGATGCCTGGGAACAATCTTCCTCTTTTAAAAATAGTGTGCCAGAGGAGACCTGAAGCTTCAGCAGCGTGCCATCCTAAAGTGATGAAGTACAGCAAGCCAAGGGAAGCAGGCTCCGCAGGCTCTGGGATCCTCTGCAGTGGCCTTGTCAGCTGTCAGCTGCCTGGAACAGCCTGGTTCCCACCCTCTGGTTCCATCTCCTCTGAGCCCCTGCAGCAGGATTGGTAGCCCATTCCCATTGCCTTCTCCCGGCTAGTGGCTTTATTTGGAGACAGAGTCCCCCACCCTGTCTCTGTCCCCAAGGAAGCCAGTTGGCTGCAGTTCTTTGTCTTTTAGGTCTCCCAGGTGGGTGCCACTATACATCCAGAGCTCCAGAGACCATATCAAATTTCCCAAAGTGCTCTTTTCCGAAGATGACAGCTGGGAAGGCCTTGAGAACGGAATGTGCTATTCACGCCTAGTTCCTCTAAAGATTTTTTTGATTTTACATTCCTGAATACTTTAAATTCAAAGATTGTGTGCTCTCAAACAGGGGCTAGGTCAAAGTTCTGAAGACTGATGTTGGAGTCTTTTCTTGAGGCCACAGGTAAAACTAGACCCAAATAGTTTGATTTTGACAGCCTGTTACTTATGGGCTGAAATCCTGCATCCCTTGATGGTTTCCCCTGGAGACAAGCAGCAGCCCAAGGGAGCCAACGGGTTTTGATGAAATCAGTCTCAGAAGAACTATGGCCCCAGTTCTTTGAGAAACAGGCAGACACTTACTTTATACTCGAGGAGGCTTTTCTGTCTGAATCTCACTGTTTCTGTTGGTGAATCTGTTTTTGTAGCACACATGTTCCTTTCTTTATTGGGTGTCTAGAGTGCCCTTCCTTGTTGAAGGGGTGTACCTGGCAGGCAGGGGAGAAAAATCAGATGGGAGGGGTTCTCCAGTGTCTTGATATGAAAAATAGGATCGTGAACCGCCATGCAGGAGGCTGGCTTTGGTTTCTGTTAGAATACAGAATCTTTGCTACTAAGAGGCATTTAGTATTCTAGCCCACAGCAGGGGCTTGTGGACAGGCCCAGCATTGCTGGGGAAGCCTGGAGGGGTTTTCTGAAGTCTTGAATTATTCTGTTGTATGAAAAACAGACTCAAACACAGAGATACCTACTCACCCAGCTCCATGCAGACAGGCTGTCCTGCAGAAAAGCATTTCTCAGATGATGTTGGGGTTCTGCTGTGATTTAATAAAGCTCGCAGAGGGCATTTTTTCCTTTTGTTTTCTTTTTGTCCTATTTCCTTCTGATCCTTCAATGATCCACTCTGAGGAGTGGTCTTGGAGGCTTTATTAATTCCACTCGAAGAATGCCTCACCCCTCACACACTTGGCACAACTGCTATTTACTTTGCCCTCCTGAACCCCGTGGCTTCGGGTCTTCTGACCCAGGTATAATTCCAAAGTCTTTTAAATAGATCAAATATAGGGCAGTTGGTGAAATCCTTGTTCTATTTACTATTAATAAAGAGCCCAGCTAGAACTGAATTAAACTTCTGTAGGGTTTTAAGCATCTTTTCAAGTGCCAAGCACTATTTGGTATAGTCAAAGAACAGAGAGGGATGCTAGGTTTTAGGGAACTCAGGGATGAGATCTGCAGAGTGGGACATTACCCAGCTGTCACTTGAGACTGGAAGGCAGGTCATTACAGGAAGACCAAACAGGAGAGAAAGACAGGAGTCAGGCTGGGTGGCAGACCATGAATCTGAGAGTGTGGGAAGTGGGTTGGGGTCTTTGGTGAGCAAAGCCAGAGCTGGGGAACATTCCTGTGGACCTGTTCGTGGTGTTCTCGGATATGGTCTCACTCCACTCTTCCCAGTCTTCAAGGAGCCAGCCAACCCCAGGGTCTGAGGTTTTGAGAGGGTGGTAACGGATATGATTCCTAATCTTAACGTTTTCACTATCCTAAGTTAGCCCAGGAATCTCTCATTTCTTATGACTCTGTTGTCAAGTTTTATTAACTTGGGCAAAAATGGACTTTTAATCCTACTGGAAGTTTTGGAGCTTCCTTTTATTTTAAATTATTTAGAGAGTGGGGAGTGTGGCTCAATGGTAGAGTGCTTGCCTAGCATGTGAGAGACCTTGGGCTTGATCCCTAGTGCCACCAAAAGAAAAAAAATTACAAAACCAAGTATTTGCATTGCCTTCCCTAGGAAGTGACGAAGTCTAGTGTGCTCAGCTGGCCTGGTGGAAGCTCAGGTTTCCCCTGCTAGGACTGGGGGAGCTTTTGCTGAGAGAAGGACTTAAGTCAGCATCTCCTTACATCTCCAGTAGAGGGGACCCAGCCCCCAGGGCCAGGGCACCTTGCTGCCGTCTCCCCCTCCTGCTGTTACAGAGATCCATTCCTGCCAGCTCCTGACTCCTGTCTCCTCCACCTCCTCCAGGCCCAGGCTCTGTTCCAGATCTGACTCCACTCCGGGGTTGGCCAGAGGGTTTCCTCATTTGTTCCAGACGATGTGGCTGGGAGGCTGTGGGTGCAGGAAGAATCTGGGGGAGAGTCAGGCACCTGTTGCCCACCAGGAAGCCTGATGGTTGCCCTGGTTCACACTGCACTTCTGCATGGGTGGGAGGGCCTTTGGAGAAACTCCTTGGCATCCGCAGGTCTGTCCTTCAGTTCCTGCCTTTTCCTTCCCTGGACAATGGGGTTGCTCCCCTGAACCCAGACTCAGGGCTCGGGCCAGGTAGTGATTTCCAAGGTTGTCAGGACCCGCAGTACCACATCATGATGCTGCCAGGATTCCTCACCTGCAGGGCCTCTGCCCTGTCCCGTGAGGTCCTCGGTGCCCTGCATTTCAGTGCTGAGCCACCACCTCCCTTAGCCCCTGCCACAGGGAGTCCTCCAGTCTTCCCATCTTGCTGGCTCACTCTAAAACACTGCTGGGGTGTTTAACCCCCTCCCAGGTATCTTCTGAAAATGTACAAGGACTTTTGGGAAAGCATAAAACGGGTCGCCTTACGTTAATGTTAATTGACTTAGCAGATTTCCCCCATGGCAGAGCAGCAAGGGACTGCACTCAGAAAGTCCTGGGTTTGTGTTGGGGGTGGAAGGAAATCTGAAAAGATTTTAGAACATTGCAAGTACAGATGAACTTTCCTCAATTTTGCCAACACTGGCGTGAGGAACTTCAATTTCTGTCTTACAAATGTAAGAAACTGTAATAATATTTTTCTTGTCAGCTTGGTTCTGGAAATTCTAAGGGGAGACTTCCAAATAAAACACAATTGCACCAAATTCAACCCTTCTGAAACACTTCTTAACTGGAATAATTGAATAATTAGACGATACCTTTCATACCAGTTTTTAACATATATTTCTGTTCCCAAATTGTAAAGCACTTTAGAAGGGGGAGAGTTCCATGAAGTTTTGCATCTTGTCAACCCTCGAATCGTGCAGACTGATACCCATGTCCCTATGTGGGAGCTGTTCTCCTTTTGACTTCATTTTCCCTTCTTTTTCCTCTACCAATTTTATAACCCCTTGTCCATTTTTTAAAAATCCCCTTACAACAGTGACTTCCATGATTTGAGCGTGGTTGGTGCAGAACACTGTTTGTTAAATGGAATTGAAATCAGCACCACCACATCTGGGCCCATTTTATCTATAATTCTAGGGCAAGCTTGGCTTTTTGTTTTTCTGTTGTGCGATGAAAGC
Organism: Aplodontia rufa; assembly: GCA_004027875.1. Taxonomy (NCBI): domain Eukaryota; kingdom Metazoa; phylum Chordata; class Mammalia; order Rodentia; family Aplodontiidae; genus Aplodontia; species Aplodontia rufa. The sequence goes on from PVKS010005725.1 coordinate 34,438, forward strand.
CAGTTGGCTGGACCTAGCAACTTTTCATACCATGGAGTCACTTTTATTATTTACTTACTATTTGTAGTATGAACCTGGTTCCAGGAACTTAAGCAACTACAATGTAGTTCTTTACTTAAATTCAATCCCTCTGTTTAGGAATCTTCTATCTTCCAGGGAGAAAATTGTAAGAAAAAAATGAAGACAATATTCTTGGGGTGGAAGGGAGCGGAGAAGGGAAGTATTTATTGAATCCCTTCATGCTCACCAGACCCATAACTGTTTCCAGAATCAGTGTCTCCCTCTGCTTATTTTGGGCTTAATGATGCTCAGTGCCACAGGAGGGGGAACAGTTTGGCAAAAACATTTCAGACTATTCTTTTCTCTTTTCTTATCCCCTCTTTTTCTTAAATGGTTTGGGTCTTGGCAAAACCGAAAAGTGTTTTTCTCTAGTGCTTTTTATTTTTTGTCTTTCATTTTAACTAAGTGTGCCTTTCAAAGGAAATGCAACCCAGCTGTTTCTTATTCTTTTGCACTTAACAAAAATGGTACTTTGTAAAAGCCGTTCAATGTCCAAGAAGCCTTGAGCCCCTTAAAAAAAAAAAGCCTTTCTTTTCTTTGAACCAAGAATACAAGCTTTGCCAAAAGGGAAGAGTTGGAGCCCAGAAAGCCTGGGATTTGGTTTAATTTAAAGTTAGAACTTATAAATGAGAGAACGATTGTAGCCTTGGCAGGATGTAGGTATTTCCAGGTAACTGAAGTTTAGCTCTTGTGTTTATGAGTCTTGACCACATCTAATAGTAGTACTTCTGTGTTCTCTTCCCCGAGGGCTTCTTAGCAGGGAAATCGTGTCTGTGTGTGTGGATCTGGGGGCAGTCAGGGCAATGGGCAGCAGGACATGGCAGGAGGATTAGTAATCCTTCACGTACCGCCTCATGGGAAAGAAGGTGGGATGAACATCATTCAGGGCCTTGAAATACAAGAAAATGATCATTTTTAAAGAAGTGACAATGAAACATACCCTTAAATTGTTGGCAAGCAGTTTAATGCATGATTGTAACTTTTAATTAAAATATAAGTAAATAAATTTCCAAATTTTAGGAAGACAAATTCATACCTTTACATGTTCACTGAAACAGTTTACTAATGTTTCTCCATTTGGCAAACTTTGGTGCTCTAACTAGAAATCACTGAATCATTGGAAGTTCAAAAAAGAAGTATTTCTCAAGATATTTTATAATTCAAACTTGTCAGCAATGGAGAACAAATTCTCCATTTTTCAATTGCTCTGATATAAATTTTGCTGGCAATCAAAAAGAGATATAATAATGTTTTCATTAATTCTTCGATTTGAAAGATGATTTCTCTATAAGAAAGGTAAGTTATCCACATGATAAAAATGGACTTCATCAGAATTATGTTGATGCCACAGCCAGTTTTGCTAGGACACGTTATTTCTTACCGATACGCAGGGCCATTGAAAAGTTGTCCCGCTCTCTGTTTGAGAGGACTTGGCCTCTTGTGCTGTTTTGTTCCTGGAATGGTGTTGCTTCACCATTGCTTCTTGCCTGCCCAACTTCTACCCTAAGTGAGATTCAGTCCTACCTACGTGTCTGGACAGCCGGCTCTGAGGCAGATGGAGAGCTGCATATGTAAGGAATGATCCCCATGTCACCTCACTGTGCCCTAGCACAGCGGCAGTGTGGGCATGAGGATAGGAGAGGGCTGAGCACCATTCAGGGGATGGGGACAGAGAGGAGTCAGGCCTCTAGCTCCTAAGAGCATTTGAAGACCCCGGCCTTCTTGCTCAGCTGAGGAGTGGCTCCAGGGCCTGTGGCTTGCAAAATGCAAGGCCAGTATGCAAGGGACAAGGAGCTGGAGCTGGCACCTTTGGGAACAATAGGTCACGCTTTCCCATTCAGCTTAGAGACAGTGGCAAGAGCTGGTTTCAGGACCCGTTTGACCAGCCGATGAACTTGCACAACCTTTGGGACTTGACAGTCACACTGAGAGTCAGAGAGAGGAAGATTTTGGAGAAAACCCCCCTCTGAAGAACTTCAGGAGGTTTGCTGTGCGGTTTGTGATTTCAACCTCCAACCTAATCTACCCTACAAAACTTCAGAAAGCTCTGTGTTGTTGGATAATGCTTCTGATACTGGGGACTTCTTTTCCTCTGGGGAATATTAAGTAGTACTGAAATCTGCATCAAAGTTGATTTGTGGCATCAGCAGAGGATAAAAATCATCTAATCACAAAGATAACTGGGTCACATTCCTGTCTCCTGGTAGCCTCACATGTAGTGGAGGGAGATGGCGACCTAAGCGGGTGGTGTGAATACAATATGGTCAAATTCACAAACTGTGTACATCTGCAGAGCGTGCACTCTCAGAAAGCAGAGGCCAGGTCTGGGCTGTGTCGTGGATATCTAGCTACATCCCAGGTCTATGATAATTAGTTGCAGAACTGAATCAAAGAAACTCTGAATCTACTTATCAAAGCATTTTTTCTCACCTTCAAAATTTTGTTTAAATCATTTCTAAATTTATTTACTTTCCCTAAGATCCACAGGAAATGAAATATTTTGGGGGGAAAAAAGAGATTGGGCAGTGTTGAGACATTTTTGAAAACCATGTGTGTTTCACTTCCCATTTCTCCTTTGCTTAGAAAACCAATATGTGAATGAAGTGAATGAGACTTAAGTTTGTTAACATGCAGATTTCTCTCAAACTAGAAATAGAAAGCACTAAGAATCTTTGCATTGTGAGAAATTGGAGCCGTGGTTGATTTTTTTTTTTTTTTTTTTTTGGTGGAAGTTGGGAGTGTGTGGTAGAGGGAAAAGGAAAATTGAGCTCTGACGATGTGGACTCATCCCCCTGCCAGCGCAGGGTGCGAGCTTCCAGACTGACCAAGTGACAGCTGGTGAAGGCCAGAACCTTCCAGGAAGGGACCAGGGCTGTTGGGCCACACACGAGAAGTGCAGATCGGTGAGAACTGACTAGGGCAAGAAAAGAGGATTTGGAGAAGGCAGAGAGCTGAGGCTATCTCACCAGGTCACACCACAGAAAGGGCTGAGTCCAGAAGTCTTTCTAAAATGTCATTGTTGAGCCGGGCACAATGGTGCACACGTGTAATCCCAGCAGCTCAGGAGGCTGAGGCAAGAGAATCACAAGTTCAAAGCCAGGCCCTAAGCAACTTAGTGAGACCCTGTCTCAAAACAAAAAAAAAATCAGAAAACAGACTGGGAATGTGGATCAGTGATTAAGAGTGATTGGGTTCAATTTCTGGTATCAAAAATAAAATAAAATAAAATAAAATGCCATTGTTGAATGAGAGTGCCCGAGAGAATTTAGG
>PVKS010005725.1:37867-83189 GCA_004027875.1 Aplodontia rufa
ATGTTTTCACGAACGCTTTTCGGGTGTTTCCCATGTCAGCTGCATGGCTTGCCTGTTTCCACAGACAGTGAGGAACAGAGTTGGAATGTGAACCCGATCTTCTAACTTGAAGTCCAGTCCTTCTGCTATTGAAGATGCTTGCTCACTTCTTGTCTCTATTCCCCCCTCCCGGCTCTTTTAATCTTCCCACTCTCGGCATCTGGGATATTCTGAGAGCCACATCTTCTCAGAACAATTCCAAGTTGGTAGCGTCTTCCCGACTCCAGAGGAGACAGTTGCACAAGCAGTTGGGCCACGGTCCCAGTGGCAGAGTTGGGTAACGGTGCTGGGATGCAGACTCAGGCTCATGCTCTGAGCCCCCAGGGGGGCTAGTCCATGTGGACTGTGACCTTCCTGGAGCTGTGGGGACCGCTAGCTGAGTTGTTGTGGTGTCAGCTTAGATTTGAGAACAGCACCCAGTGACCTTGAGACTGAGACGGGTACAAGTCCATGCGTCACACGTGGCCATCTGCTGTGCTTTCAGTAAGCCACGTCAGTGATGGCTGAACTGAAGGGTCTTAGTCTCCTCCGGTGTCGCAGTCCCTGTGACTGCTTTGTGGTCATTCTGTCCACAACCGATTTGGAGTACATGGAAAGAACTAACGGGAACCAGAATGATTGGAAAGATTTTGCAAAGAGAAGGGAGCTAGGTCAGACATCAGATTTTTTTCTAATGAAAAAGCTATCCAGGAAAAATGTTGGGGAGTGAATATCACCATCTCTCCTGCCCACGGGGAGCAGTCCAGCGACAGGACTCAGGGTGTCTTAGCAGATTGCTCGTAACTCTGCCCCTCGCTGTGGTGTAAATCATCCCCCAGTCGCAGATCAGGCATAAATCTTTCTGAAGCCACGGTGCTCACTAAATGTTATTGTGTTATTGAGACATAAATCCTGTGTCAGCTTGATGAAATGCCTGTGGCCATCGTGTTAAACAAGTCGAGGCAGCTACTTAACGATTTCCAAACATTCGATTATTACAGTTCAGATGAGAGGTTTGAGAGGTTCGCAAGGAGGGCCAGGTTAAAACAGACTCTGGCAGCCGTTGCTCACAATGGCTCAGTTTGCAATGCCAGTCTGACTCCCCCAGCTCCGGACCCCGTCTCTGGAGAAGGCCCCAGAATGGACAGCATCATGCATCTGGGAGAAGCAGTCCAGAATTTGGGAGCCCCCTTAGACTTTCACAACCTTCTATCATGTGGTGTACGGAGTGGCAGATGCCTGCATCTAACCTTCCTCGGGGTGCCTTCTGCAATGCGACAGACACATTTTGCTCAATAGGTGTGATTCCAGTTAACTAATTAAAGCCCAACAGAGGAACTCCATAGCACCTCATACTTGGGGCACTTAGAGTTCCTGAGAATTTCTTCCATACATTTGATCTGCATCCTCTTCCCCACTCTCCTGGCCATTTCATGGGAAAAAATTGCAATGATTAAAAAAAAAAAAAAAGACTTTCCTAACATCTCACTTTCACGCTGCAAAATTATTAGCTCTTCTTTTCCATCCCCAATGTCTGGTGAGGGACCATGTTCTTCCTTCTACCCATGATGAGTCACCTCCCTCTTCCTGGTCTTGTCCTCTGTTCCCTTCTCTTTTCTCAGGGACTTTATTGAAAAGCCCCCTCTTGTTCTATTCTCACCTTCTCCTGTTTCATTGGCCCTTCTGCATTAGCATTTAAAGAACTTTGAGTATTCTATAATATTTAAATAACTAGGCCTTTGTCAAACTCCAGCCCCATCCACCCTCTTGTCTGTCCTTCATTCACTGCTAAGCTTTCTGAGTCTCGGTGTCATCTATTCTTACCTCCCACCCAGTCCCCACAGCATGCCAGTGCGGCTTCTGCTCTTACTGCTCCTCAGGAGGGAGCTGATCTTGACCAAGTCCCTGGGTGGGTTAGAATTCTCTGGTATAAAAAACAGAAAACCCTTCTCAAAATGGGGCAAGTTATAAAGGTGACCTTCGGCTCAGCTGAACAGAAAAACCAGGGTGGAGCAGTGGTCTGACCTGGTCGTCTAGTTGCCCCTAACCTGCATTCCCGCATGGTCAGCCAGATGGAAGGTGGCCCAGCCACCCCAGCATGCGCTTTGACACAATGGTATTCAGAAAATGGGGCTCCATCCCTTCTTCTGCCTCTTTTGAAAGCATAGAAACTTTCTTAGAAACTCCCAGAAAGCTTTCTTTGGTATTTGCTTCATGTGCATTCATGTACCTGTTCTTGAATCAATCCCTAAGGCTGGAGCGCGCCACACAAGGGTCCCACTTGTGAGCACAGAAATGTCCCTATATCAGTGGTTCTCCACTAGGGTTGATTTTGCTCCCCCCTAAGGGACTTTCAGCATTATCTGGAGCCATTTTTGATTGTTACAACGGGTGACATTTCTTGGGTGGACACCAGGGACACTGTTAAACTTCCTCAGTGAGGAGGACATCCTTAAGACTAGGACTGACCCACCCCAAAGCATCAGTGGTGTCATCGTCCTTCCCTGCTGTCCCTACATTCCATGAACCAGTCAGTGCTACTCCCCAACAGCTCTTGAGTTTGCCCATCTGCCTCTTTACTGTCACCTCCCTAGTTCATGCCACTATCATTTTCCACCTGCATTATTTTAGCATCATTTTCTAGCTGTGGAGTCCAAGTTTGCCCCCATTCAATCCATTAAGTATAGTGCACACTGCATTCATTAAGGTTCAGCTACATGCAAGAGAAAGATCAGAATAAACCAGACTGAACCAGAGTTCCTTGACAAGGACCACCCTCCCACCTTGTTACCTCACTGCCTTCAGCATGGCACTTTGTGTACTTGGTTCAAAACACCTGCTGGAGCTCTGGCAATCACAGCCATGTTTCAACTAGCAGGATGGAAGAGGACAGAGAAGTGAGCCCACCTTCTAGAAGTTATGTCTTCATTGTGAACACAGCTTACTGGGTGCTGTTTAGTCATATTGCCACACAGCCTGGAGAGGCTGGGAAATGTGGGCTTTGTTTCAAGGGTTATGGATTTCTTTAATAATTAGGGTTTCCAGTAAGGAAGACATGAGAAGAGTATTGCAGGACAACCAGCATCTCTGGCGGAGAGTCGGAGTCGTCTGCCTAAAGGGCAAGAGGACTGAACAATGAGCTTCATCCTCGAGTGGCCAGCTCCGTGAGATGTCAGGACTAAAATTCTTGTCACTATCTGATCTGTGCTGGCTTCTCTGGTTTTTCTCCAGTGATTCCCTCCCACTAATGCTTTCTTCTCAATATAAATTATCCTGGATGTCTCTGGGGTCCCTGAACTTCCCCACGCATCTCCTTTCCTGACTGAGTTGCTCTTCCATCCTGGAGCAGTGGTTGATTTGTTCTTCCTGCTTCTCAGATCAGCTGTCCTGTTCTCAGGGCTCCTCTGGACTCACAGTACTGAGTGAGGAGCCACCTCTGTTCTCTCATTGCTGATCCCTTGCTAGTGCCCTCCCTGTAGGCTGTTGCGGAGTTGCAGAATACACACATTGAAGATTCTTGAATGAATGAGTGCATTCTTATCTAGTTGACCCTCAGAAGCACCCTGCCAGGCAAGCATCGTTTATTGAAGTCCAGTGTGCCCTCATGGAGGCACATGTGTGCCCAAGGTCATAACACTACTAGAGGCAGAGCTGGGGCTGAGCCGGTGGTTCCCACCTCCAGTGCTGGCCTCACTTTCCAACCCTGCTTCCTCTTCCTCACTCCTGCCCTCTGGACGCACATGGTGGTGCAGCCTCTGCGTTTATGTGAAGATTTTGCAGCAGCTCCCACGTAGAGATGTTCTTGACACTTCATCCTCTCCACGTTGCTGTGGATTTTTAAACCAGTTGCTGTCCAGTCATTCAAGTACCAATACCACAAGGCCTCTCTTCACGGACACTCTAAAGCAAACACAAAAGCAAAGGGTACCCCTGCTTCCCTGTCTAATAGCCTTCCTCCTCATCTATTTGTAAAAAGTTACTTTTTCCAGGTACTAGATGGTCTTGTGTTTTGGAGGTGGCTGAGCTCCTCCAATCCAAAAATAGAGTCTTCATTAGTGTAAGCAGAGACAGTGATCCTATTCTCCAGCTGAGAGGTCATTTAGAAGCAACTGGGCCAGGAACATTTGAGAGACATCTCCCATAGGGCTCTTGCCTTAAAAGGAGTTGTGCTGGGGCTGGAGTGGTGGCTCAGAGGTTACAGTGCTTGCCTGGCATGCCTGAGGATGCAGGTTCAAACCCCAGCACCATGTATATAACAAAGTGTTAGAGCAACAAAAGCCACATGAAAAACTGAATAAAATTTATTCTCTCTTTCTCTTTCTCTCACTGTCCTTATTAAACAAACAAACAAACAAAAGAGGACGTGTTTCTTCTATGTCCAAATATTACTATCATCTGCATTTTGTCCTGAATCTACTGTGACCATCTTGGACCCAAAAAGAGAGCACTGTGCTGGGGATGGCAGAGGTGAAGGATGGGTGCAGCTGGTTCTTGATGACATCCCTGAGTTCTCTGCAAGTCAGCTCCAGCTCCCCTAGCTCAGCTGCGTTTGTTTCCCTTCCTGCAGTTGAAAGCATCCTAACGGGGGATGCTAACCCAGAGGTGCTTGGAGAAGCCCATCCAGTGGAAGGGCAGTAAGACCCAAGGCACTGCTCCTGCTTCAGTGTGGGTTAAACACCAGCGCTGCTCTTGCATTACTGGCCCCTCTTGTGTTATTGACACAGGACACCCTGGGTCCTCTCTAAGGTGCACCAACCTGAATCCAGCTCTGGGGGGACGTGTGCCTTGCTGCACACACCCCACAACCTTTCCCAGGTCTTCTTGTCCTGAGACCTTCGTTTTCTCTCCAGGCCTTGTGCACGGTACCATGAATAACCTCCCTCCACTCATGCCTTTGCCTTGAAAGCATTTAAGATGGAGGATGATTTTGGGGGTCCACTGTGTGTCAAAACACACACATTGCTTTAAAACAAGAATCTGCTGTGAAAACAGCCTTTCCCACTCCACTTCCCATCAGAACTTTAACTCAAGTTTGTGGCCGGCTTCTCGTCTTCCTCTGGAGAATACGAAGTATGTCATCTTTGAAGCAGGGCTGGCTTTGGGAAGGGAAGCCTGTGGGTGGTGTTTTCAGGTGAAAATCCTAAATTATGTATTTAAAATAAAATGCGGCCTCCTCTCTTGGGAAGTGTGCATAGCCTGACGTATGGACCTCCGACAGGCGGAGGGGAAATCTTACTTGGCTAAGGGATGACATGTTCTTAAATGGTATCTTTTTGCATCTCCTCTGCCTGTGACAAGAGGAAGAAATTACTTGAGTTGATAAAAATATTTCAGGACTGGATCCTAAGTATGTCCTGGATGTCATTCAGTACAAGGTCTTCATTATACAGGGACTGCGCCACGGCTTCTGCTGAAGTCCATGGAGGAGGGAAGCCTGGGTGCAGCCACCATCGCCATTGCTCTGGTGGATTGTTACTGAAAGCTCAGTCCTTGTCCCCGATGCCAATCCAGTAATGCAGGTATGGTTTTGAGAAAATGGGAAAGGAAGCTTTATTGTTTTGCTAGCAATGGAGAATGATTAATTATATGCCAATGCACTGTAACAGACAACAAACCTGTGATGATAGGAATTAGCACAGAGTTTATCTTTGAATGGATAATAGACGACAGGGTCATGTAGGGGGATTCCAGAGTGTTGATTTTTAAAAAATCTTCATAATAGATGGGTTCACTTTATAAAATTATTATTGTATGATTATAATTTGTTTTACCTTTATTATGTATATGATTAAATATAAATTTTTTAAAAAGACAAAATCTACTTTTATACTCAATTATCTGTTCAGACATATGAAGTTGTAATAAACATACTTTGAATGGAAAAACTTCAAGAGTTTTGAAATTTATTCAAAACTCTAATTTTGAAAGTTTTGAAAGTTATTTTGCAAGTTGTTCCCTTGAAGAGTTTTGAAAGTTATTCCTTTGAAGGTGGAAGATGTGATGCTTTATTCTAAATGTATTATTTCAGCATTAAAGATGAAATTATTTGTTTTTGCAGTAACAGTAAGATAAAACATTTGGTGTAACACAACCACAGAGTCAAAGCAGTGTTCTTACTAATTAAGAACCTAAGGATCATAAATGGCAGAACTGGTTGGAGTGCAGATATAATTTGATTGACATGTCCAGTTGTTCCTGGAGCTCTGTCACTACTAACATGCAAAAGCCACCTGTTAAATTTACAGCAGGTTTGGGGAACAGATTGTTAAACAGCACTGGGGTTAAAAATTAAGTTGTATACAATTACAATTAATTTAGACCAAAGATTAATTCAAACAAAGATTATAAATGCTCAAAATGGCTACTTCCTAATTATTTTACTATGTTTATCATGTACTGTTTTATTATACTGATACATATTGAGTAATAGCTATAAATGTTTGTGACTAATTAGATGTTCAATATGAAAAATAAATTTCACAGTGGCAATGTATGCTTTCCTTTTACCATAAAGTCAATTATAGAACTATTTGAGCCTTTGAAATCTTTTATAAATCAAAGATTTCTACAATGGGATTGAATTTTCAAGGAAACAAATCCTCTAATTCGGTTTTATTTTTGTTCAAAATCTATGGAGAATCTTTCCTCCAAAAATATCAATATAGGAGAGCCAAGAATGATAGAGATTGGACTTTTATAGGATTACAATCATCAAAAATAATAATTACAAACTGGAAAACATCTCCCAAAGTATAAGGATGGAACCAAAAATAAAAATTACTGATTAAAACTCGTGATTTATAAGACTTATTTTTTGAATTCTATAATTGCACTTCTGAAATCTCAAATTTTTTGCTTTTTATGGCACTTCTATTTTTGATAAAATGAATTTATAATCATACAAGAATGAAATAAAATATTGAGATAGCCAGCGATTTCTCAGCAATGAAATTCAATAAAAAATATTCACTGGAATCGTTCCAGAGAGAACTCAATTGATGTGTTGTCTTTTAAACTATTTACTGAAAAGACCCTGGATGGAGGCAAAAAGTTAGTGCAGTGACAGCCTTTGTGTTGGGGTAGCCACCTGTCAATGCCACCAGCCTGGAATCTGGACTACACTCCCTAGAACAGGATATGTTCCAACTACCGGATTCCTCATGCCTGGGAGACAATCTTCTCAAGAAAAAGGAATATGGTCTTCATATTCCTTTGACATAGCTTGATGGAAGGTTCATCATTTTCAAATTTATTAATCAAGAAGAAATACTTAAAGGCAGGTTGCAGCAATTTTATAGAGAAAGTTAAATGTATTATGATCCTATAGAAAAATTATACACTGAAGAAAAACAGCAGATCACAGTATTCGGGCCAGACGTTAATAAGAAACTGGTTAACAACGGATAGAATAGAAGATTCTGTGACCAACCCACAAATCTTTAAACGTCTGATCTTTGACAAATTAGGTCAAAATGTAACATGGAAGAGAGAAAGCCTGTTCAACAATGGTGCTGGATAAACTGGACAGCCACTTGCAGAAAATTGAAATTAGATCCTTATCTCTCACCTTACACAACAATTAAATCTAAATGGATCAAGGAATTAGGAATGAAATCAACTACTATACAACTGTTAGAAGAAAAATTAGGACCAACACTCTAGCATTTTGGAGTTGGCAATAATTTCCTCAACAAGACTCCTAAAGTGAAAGAATTACAGTCAAAAATCAATGAGCGGGATGCCATAAACTAAAACATTTCTGTACAACCAAGGAAATAGTCAAAACAGTCAAGAGGCAACCTGCAGAATGGTAGAGAATCATGGTCTGTGATCCCTCTGACAGGGGACTAATATCCAAAATTTACAAAGAACTCAAAAAACTCAATAACAAAAACACAAACAATCCAATCAATAAATGGGCCAAAGAGCTAAACAGAAACTTGTCAACAGAGGACATTGAGCAAGCCAATGAATACATGAGAAAGTGTTCTAAATCACCAGTAATCAGAGAAATGCAAATCAAAACTACCATAAGATTTCACCGCACTCGTCAGATTGACAAAGATGAAGAATACAAACAATAACGAATGCTGGAGGGGTTGAGGGGAGATAGGAACACTAGCACACTTTTGGGGGAACTGCAGACTGGTCCAGCCACTCTGGAAAGCAGTGTGGAGAGTCCTCAAAAAATTAGGGTTGAATCCACCATATGACCCAGCTGTCCCTCTTCTGGGTATTTTCCCAGAGGAGTTAGAAACAGCACATTACAATGACACAGCAAAATCTATTGTTCATAGAAGCTCAATTTCCAATAGCTAAATTAAGGAACCAACCCAGATGCCCCTCACTTGATGAATGGGCCCAAGAGCTCTGGTATACACATATGGAGTTCTACTCAGCTATTAGAAACAATGATATTGCATCCATGGTAAATGGATGGCATTGGAAGAAATCATGTTGAGCGAAGTTAGCCAAACCCAGAAAGTCAAGGGCCAAAAGTTTTACCTCATTTTTGGAGTCTGGATGTAAACTTGGCCTGGGAGAAAGGTAGAAAAACTGATGTATCAGAACCATGGAACAAACATGCATAATGTTAATATTTATGAGATACAGTTGCAAGATACTGCAAAAGGTATTTGAATAAGCTGTACTGCATGCTTACACAAAAACATAAATGTTTAATCCTATTGTCAAATATATCAAAGAATAACAAGGGATAATAGGAAGGGAGGAGAAGGGGAAATGTTGGAGCCAAGAGAAAGCAAGATACATTCCAAGCATTTATAAGTATGTCACTGTATATACTATAATCATGTATATAAAAAATGTTCATCATAGGCATAAGAAATATGTCACTGTAGTTGGATTTTTTAGGAAAAAAATAGGACCCAAAAGAAAGGAAAGGGATGGCGGAGGGTGGGGAGGGGGGAAGATATTGACCACATTGTATTGCTGTATTGTGTGCATCCAGGAATATGTGACAACAAATCCCATCATTATGTACAATTATAATGAACTAATAAGAAATAAATTTTAAAAATAAAAAAGAAACTGGTTAAACTGTGTGAATACATGTGCTGAGAATATTCTGCTTGTTATTTTTTTAATATTCAGATAACCTAAGAATTTTTAAAATTTTGTTTTACGTACGTAGATGTAATTTTATTGGAATACAACTTACTTTTTGAAAATATTTTTCAGATTGATCTATTTTACATGTTCTTCAAAGAATGAAACCAATTTATAAGTCAAGAAATAAATGTTCAAAAGCATATGATTTGAATTATTTTAGTGCTCTCTTCTCACAAAATTGCCCTGGTTTTGAACTCAATCATATGATCACCCTCATCATCAGAAAGCCTGACCCTTGTGTCTCTGTTTCATTCCGCTGTAACAGGTAGTTACTGTCCTAAAGGTCATCTGTTACAGTAATTATCTTCAAGGTCAACTCTTGCCCTCTGCAGCTCCAATGCATCTCCTCATCCAAGCAGAAACAGAAGAGCAAGGGCCCCAGGGTCATCCTGCTGCCTGCAGTCCTTAGAGAGTCACAGTATTTCAGTAATTGCCCCTTGCCTTCCACTGACCATCCGGCGCCAGGGAGGCTAGGAAACAAAGTGCTTTAACTGGGTGCATTGCTTTTTAAAACAAAACTGGACTTGTTCCTAAAAAGGCATGGGGGATTCTCCCTAGCTGGCAAATGTTAGCGTCTGCTGCCCGTTTTCTTGTTTCTTCCCTAGTGGAGCTGCTCGTTCTTGAGGGTGAGTGAAGGGAGCAAGCCCTGAGCCTTCCCTCAGCCAAGGCTATTCTTTAAAAGAAATTCTTGTGTCTAAATTGCAGCTGTCTAACAATAGTTTCTAAATTTCCTCAATTCTTTTTGTTAATTTCCAGTTCATCAGAAAGCAATACTTAGTAAAATACAACAAAAATAAATTATTAGAAAAATGAAATTGAAAAGATTTTCTTGGATAGCATTTTGCAGATAAGCAATATCAATATCTTTATTTCTTTCTTTAATGATCACTGTGAAATTATTTAAATGTGAGTTTGCAGAAACTCTACCTTTCCGAAATTTAATCTTTCATATCTTCCTTTTAGTTTTATATGTTATTGAAAAAATGAATTGCACTCTTCCGTTGCATGGAAGTATGAGATCAGAATTGTGTCAGTGTCCGTCACGGCAAGCCTGATTTTTCAATTTATATTTTTGCTACATGATTTAACCAACTTTATTAACTTCTTAATAGAGCAAATAAAAGTCTATTTGTGGAATTAAGAGACAATTCTATTATAATCCACTAAAAACTGGTTTTGGTTAACTTGACAATTCTTGAAGAAAAAAGTAAACGATTACATTCATGAAAAAAATAAGCAATTTTGCACATTCTCAACTATTTATAAAGTAGAGGCAATTGCTTCTTCTCCATGATTCAGTCAATAGCAGCAAGAGTGGAGAAGATCCAAATGAGGGATGAGGAGCTAGAGAAACGGCAGCAGTTGATTCAATTCACATCTTGAAGAAGATGGACACGAACTTCTTTTTCCTTGCGAGAAACACCAAGAGTTGCTTTCATGGTCCAATGAGCCCCAGTTCAACTCTTCCCTTTGGTAGCTATTGTATCCCAGCATAAAGAGGACTTACTCACGATTGGCTTCCACACTATGGTGATGATGGACATCACTCTTGACGTTTGTCTCAATTTTCACTCTGTCCCAAATCGTACTATGTCCCTTTCCCACCACAAGGCTTTCTCAGTGAAGGAACCAGGGTGTTGGGTTCGCAGACATGTTCCAGAATGTTCTCTCACTGCAACTGTGCCTCACAACCGTCTCCTGCACCAAGCTTAAATTCCATACCACATTTTGGATAATGTAATTCTTTGTAGTTTTATGTAATTATGCTACAACCGTGACTGTCCCAATGAGCCTGAAGGAAAAGTCCTTCGTTCGCAGCATCAGGATTGAATTGCACATATACTAACTGCCGTCGGGTGATACCCGTCCATTTGAAAGATGCAATCACTGACTAGCTTCATTCGTTCTGTGTATTAATAGTTCCTGAGCACAGTGGCCTTCGATATCACTGCAGAGATGTATGAACTTCCCTTCTTGGTTGTAGATTTATCTCAAATTTCCAAGCAGCCACTTGAAGGCATTCTTACCCTGCTATAAGGAGGGTGAAGTGTGTTGTTGAGAGATGTGTTGGCTGATAGGGGATGAAACCAGTAGACCTGGAGAACACCGTGCTAAGTGAAATAAACCAGACTCAGAAAGTCAAGGGTTGTATGCTTTCTCATCTGTGTGAAAGCTAGGAAGGAAAATAAAAAAGGATGTCATGAAACTAGAAGGGACCAGAGGAGAGCATAGAAGAGGGTTTGGGGGATGGAAAGGGGAGATTCTGGGGAATGAAACTGACCAAAGTCTGTTTTGTCCATGTACAAATACTTCACAAGGAATCTCACTGTTATGTATAATTATCATACACCAATAAAAATAAAATATATTGATGAAGCATGGGGGAAAATGAAGCCATGAAAGCTTCTTGTGGATTTTGTTTACATTTGTTTCTTTTAGCAATACAACATTATTCTATAAGAAACCGATAGAGGCGTAGTGTTTTCAGCTACGTATTCATTAATAGATGTAGTGTTAATACACGTGCTTATATATTCACATACATAGGCATAGTATTTGAACACATGCTTTGTCAGCTTCTTTGTTTTAGATAGAGACGGACGGTGAGAGAGACAAAGAAAGAGAGAGACAGAGGAAGAGAAAATAAATTTTATTTAGTTTTTCTGTCACTCTGACACTTTGTTGTGTAAGCGTATGCTGGGGTTCAAACCCATGTTCTACCACGTGCCAGGCAAGCATGAAACTACTGAGCCAACACTCTAGCCCAGCTTTTTAATTTATATTCTTTCTTCAAAAAGTTGCATGATTCAAAACAATATTTATTTTTATCGATTTTGGTACTGGGGATTGAACCCAGGCATCCCTTACCAACAAGCTGCATCCCCAGCGCCATTTTTCTTTTAATTTTGAGATAAGGTCTCACTCCATTATTTAGAGCCTCACTAATCTGTTGAGGCTGACCTCAAATTTGCCATCTTCCTGCCTCAGTCTCTGGAGTCACTGGAATAACAGGTGTGCACCCCCATGTCTGGTAAACCGAGTCATTTTTAACTTTTCAAGTTTTAAATGCTAATGGTACTTAAACTCTAACAGTTTCATCTGCAATAACATACTTTGACCTCAACTTTGGTTGCAAACTGAAACCCAGTCTATGAGGGATATCACTTTTAAGTCAAACTAAGACAGACTCTTTGAATCTTAAGTTTTAAAAATATCTCCTGTTGCCACCATTTGCTGTACCACAACTGCCACATCCAGAAAAGACACATCTTTTCTCAACAAAACTCGAGTGAAATTTGTACAATCTGTACTGAGAGTTAAAAAAAAATAAGACAAATTTCTATTCCCCTAATATTGCTAAATTAATTTGAAAAACAAGCTTGATTTGAATTTAAGTGGGGTATAAATGCAGTAAGGTATAAAGACCACACTTTTTTAGATGTTTGTATGCTTCTCGCTTGCTGATGATAACCTCTAAAGTGGAGTGTGGTTTAGCATGATCCTGTTGTGTGTGCAGGACCAGCTTTGTGCGTGTGTGACCAGTCCTGGCCAACACCATGGCTCAAGACACATGCAAGTCACCTGAGTTTTATCCCACTCGTCCTTGCCGGCTCTGTTCATTGAAACCAGCCTGTCCCTACTTGCCTGGGTGTTTTGGCAAGGCCAAGGGGCTGTACAAGTTGCCCACTCCTGGACTGATCTCATCACAAATGGGTAGCAACCAGTTTGGGTGTGGCCAACAGACACATCCTATGTGGCACTTTCCTAAATATTGAACCAGTGACAGACGGAAGGAAGGGATGAGTGGAACCCATTTGGATGTTGGGAGCAGGAGTTCCTGAAATGACCCTAGGAAGGGAGTCTTTTGTGGACATTCCTGCCACGTTGGCTACTGGTTGGCCGAGAGATATGGCCACATTTTAACACTAGTCATTCAGTTGAAAAGGAAGGAGTGTGAAGACCTCAATTAAAAAATGGGATGAGGCCCAGGGAAAGTCAGAAACAGCAAACAGCTTTTAGGGTGACTTGGACTGGTCTCACCTTGCGCCAGCAGGGATCAGATGCTCTCCTACCCTGCTTCCCATTCCAGAGAGAAGCAGAGGCCACATGGGTCACAGGCGCTCCCCAGGCCACAGGACTTTGCAGGAAGACTTGACATTCAAGTAAATGACCCTGACCTGGGGGAAATTGTCACCGCCTCTGAACAAGAATGAATATAAACGAAGACTAGCGCTAGTTCAGGCTTCAAAGCCATGGCGGCACACTCTGCAAGGACAACGTCTCACAGGAGCTGGAACAGAAATCTTCTCACTTAAGCACTTAAACTTCAGCTCAGCAGGAAGCACAGAAAGCACTTTGTTGCTCAGTGGTGTGGCGTTTAGGTGACCTAGAGGAGACAGAAGAGGTGAAGGGGCTTGTCGGAGGTCAGCAACTAATGAGAAGCAGACCTGGGGCAGAGCTGGGCTCTGGCCTCTGGCTCCATCCAGGCCCCTCCTTTCCCTGGCAGGGAGGAAGAAAATTACTCTCCATCTTCTAGGTGAAAAAGCCCAATATTAAACCACAAATTCTGTGTAATTAGGAACAAAATGATGTAGGAAGCCAAGCCTTGAGGCAAATCTTGACCTTTGCTTTGGAAGAGTCTTCTAAATTGGTGGAACCACGTTAGTGTGCTTCGGAGTCACCAGCGAGTCCCCTAAGGGGCACATCCCTGAGCTCCTCCCCCAGCTTCTCACTCAGCAGATAGGAACGGAGGCTCTGCAGTGCTAATATTACTGTTTAGGGACCGTAATTTGGGAATCTGAAAGCCCAGTATCTCCTCTAATGAGCGCAAAGAGCTCTCAGAGTTGTTACCAGCGCTTGAAAAACCAACGATGGTCACTGTAGACACCCAAATAACAAGAGAAACAGCTGCTGTCTGCAACTGGGGCCCTGACTGAGAACCGATCCGTGTACCCCCTAGCACAAGGTTCACCCCCCAAGTATCTCCAAAGTAGCCCCCATCGCAGGGAAAGACACTGTCAGATCTCAGCTTACCGAATGGATAACTGCAGAAAGACTTGCAATAAATGGCGAGGGACAAGATGTGTTGGACCTAAGGACTAACTGCGTCCCAGGAGAAGCTGATGTGGAGTAGAACTTGGAAAGACAACTTAATAAAATAGCTGAACCTGAAGGGAGAAGAAAATATGTCTGACCTTCCAGGCCAGAAGCAACACACACACAAGACACTCCCCCAGTGATAACTCAAGTGAAGACCTGACCAGTGCCACTGTCAATTCTAGAAGACAGTAGGTGATATCTGCAGAGCCCTCAGGTGCTAGAAATGGAACCAGAGCATTTCACTGTTGGACAAAGCATTGTCCAGTCAAGAGACCGGTGCTTTTGAGTTTATAAGAACTCAGAGAAGGTAGTCCTCACAGTGCAGCTCAAAACACTCTCCTGGGACTGAGTGGTGGCTCAATGGTTACAGTGCTTGCCTGGCTTGCATGAAGATGTGGGTTCAAACCCCAGCACCACGTACACAATGAAGTGTCAGAGCAACGAGAGCCACATGAAAAACTAGGAGAAGTTGATCTTTTTTCTCTCTCTCTCTTTCTCACTGTCCCTCTTTCTTAAAACAAACAAACAAACAGGGCTGGAGCGGTGGCTCGGTGGTTACAGTGCTTGGCTGGCATGCATGTTCAAACCCCAGCACCCACGTACACAACTAAGAGTCAGAGCAATGAAAGTCATGTGAAAAATTCAATAAAAATTGAATAAAAATAAAAATTGATTTTCTCTCTCTCTCTCTCACTGTTCTTCTCTCTTTGAAAAAAAAGAGAAGAAAAAAAATAAAATTGTCTTTCTTTAAAATAAAAACCAAACCAAACCAAAAAAAACCCAAAAAACAAAAAACAAAAAACACTCCCCATCAGAATATAGCCAACTGAGAAGTCGGAGCGTGGGAATGGTAGAAATAAGTGGACTGACTCGAAGACTGAGCTAGAATCGAGCAACTACGAAACAAAAGAGGAGAACAGGGTGCAAATGACTCACATTTTGACATTTTACAATGTCAAATTGTAAGAGTAAAACAGGAGCAAAATCTTGGGAGATCTCCTTTCCTTACACATTAGAATAGAGAATCATCAGACACTGTTTAGCATTAAATAGCACAGTTTCCCAGGGTTCAAACATAATAGCGCTTTTCAAAATATTGTCCCTTAATTTCAGGGATTTGTTGAAGCACTAATAACTCTTGCTGCAAAAAAGAAATATCTGAAGTTCATGATTGTTTCCATTTTGCTTTGATTTCTTTATTATCTGTTATGTGCACACAAAAGTTATCAAAGACCACTGTGGTGCGTTGTAGAGATTTCTGAGCTGGCTGGTGCAGGGTTCACTTTGTGGAGGGGGCGTTGCTACCCCCTCCCCACCCCTGCTCCCTTGTCCCATCTCCTGGTACGAAGGCTGCGTCCTCACTGCCGTTTCCTGAGCTCTGTCTGTGGTCCAGAGGGCTCTGGGGAGGATTTGCTGCTCAATACACAGTTTGTGATCATTTTGAACCATTGTTCTGGTTATTTTTGGGAAAATTTCAGCAGTCATTTGGAGGGAATGAAAAGAACTTGAATAGCCATTTATAAAGAAAGCAGCCCAAGTTTTGAGTTTTGATCTCATGTTTATTTTACATTTTTCTCAGAATTTGTGGCAGCGAATGTGCGCAAGACACTTTCTGATGGAGAACAAGAATTTGAAATATTAGCAAGAGAGGAAGGAAGAAGGGAAAAGCCACCATGCGTACAACGTGTTGCAGAGGCCAGAGAAGAGGGGAGGCTGCTTGATGTGGTCAAAGCCTCAGAAAGGAGGCAGGAAATCAGCCAGGAGGAGAGGAGGCCCAGCCAGCCCCTGCCTTCTACCTTGGCCTCATACTGTGCTTGAGGAGGGTGTGAGCAGGCTCTCTCCACACTCTCAGGCTCAACAGGCTTCCTAAGGACCAGCTCAGTCCCAGTGTGGAGGAAGAACTGTGGGAGTAGATACCATTGAGCAAAAAAAAAATTTTTTTAAGAGAGAGAGAGGGACAGTGAGAGAGACAGAGAAAGAGAGAAAAAACTTTATTTAGTTTTTCACATGGCCTTAGTTGCTCCAACACTTAGTTGTGTAAGTGGTGCTGGGATTTGAACCTGGGTCCTCATGCTTGCCAAGCAAGCGCCGAAACTGCTGAGCCACCGCTCCAGCCCTGAGCAAAAATGTTTTGAAGAAGAAAATGGTTTCAGTCAACATATAAATACATCGGTGTATAAATCCTCATACATCTTTATTTTTACTTTTTATTTTTTTTGGACTAGGGATTGAATCCAGAGGCAATCAACCCTGAACCTCATCCCCAGCCCTTTATGCTTTTAATTTTGAGACAGGGTCTTGCTAAGTTGCTTTGGTCCTCACTGAGTTGCTGAGGCTGGCTTGGAACTTGCGATCCTCCTGCCTTGGCCTCCTGAGCCACTGGGATTACAGGTGTGTGCCACCATGCCTGGCTAAATCCTCACACATTTTTATATGTCTGTTTTTTAACTTACCTGTATCTAGTTTCTTCTATAAAATACCTGAGATGGTGACAGAGAAAGATAAATGTTAATCATTAATCCTGAAATAATATCTGGAGAAGACAAAATAATCAAGTTAACTAGTCAATTATTAATGATAAGCCATTGGTCAAACTTTCCTGGGCATGTCTTTTAATTTCCTTTTGACTTTTGGGACCATGATAGTGTTTCACATACTTCCTGCTATAGTTTGGATTTTGAATGTCCCCCAAAGGCCCCGTGTCAGTGACTTGGTCCCCAGCTGATGGCCCTAATTGGAGGAGCAATTAACAGGTGGGGCACCAGGGAAGGAACTTAAGTCATGGGGGCATTACCTTGAAGCAGATAGGGTGACCTGGACCCTCCTTTGTCCCTGTCCCTCTCTCTGTTCTGGTAACCCCGAGGAGGAAAGCCCTCCTCGGCCATGCACGCTTCCCATGCCCACTGTGGTGGCACAGACCCAAAGACATAGGGCCCAGTGACTGTGGACTAAGGCCTCTGAAGCCACAAGCCAACCTAGATCTTTGTTCCTACAAAATTGATTTATGTCACATTTTGTCACAGCAATGTAAAGCTGGCAAACACAACACCCAAAGGAAAGCAAGCAACTAGAGTGGAGTCAGCCTCAAATGCAATACCACCAGTAATGGATGAGGCCAACTGCAAATGGCCGAGCCACGCGGGACGGAGGGAGCAAGAGGGGCTGGGGAAGAGGAGCGGGGTTGGCTGTGCCGAGGGTACACATGCAGGATGGTTCAACTTGTGACTTCTGGACATTACGATGGAAAGCCCTCACACTCTCCATAGAAACTGCACCTTGAATTCTATCCTGTGCCTAGACTAGGATATGTGGCACAATTTTCTCCGGAGACGCTGGGCAGAAGCAGCCCCACAACCAGCCATGTGACCTTGAGGGTACAACCGAGGTTCTCCAGGGCACCGCGTTGCTGAGCTTGGTGTGCGGTAGCGTAAAGGCATTAAAGCTGTTTTTAAGTTAATGAGATTTTCAGTTCATAGTGGCTTTGTCAGGATGTAAGTCCAGTGCAAGTCAAGGAGCTTGTGCACGCGGGAGAACAGATGCTAACAGCAAGCAGCCCGCGGCACTCCGGCTAATGCATGTGCTTCGTGCGGAGATACGAGGTAGCAGTTGCGGAGCCACTTCGCCTGCTTCCTGAGGCTAAACTGAAGCTAAAATATACCGTGGATAAAGAGAGCGAGGTTCTCTCTATCATGGAATGGGGTACAAATGAAAGAAAAATGTCCACAGAAAGAACGCCTTGGTGCCAGACGGGAAGCTCAGGGTGCGTCTGAACTCAGGGTCTGTTTTTTTTTAATATTAAATTGTATTTATGAAAATCATATCTTATAATTTAATTATTTCTTCTTACTTTCCATATTTTCAATACTTATACTTTTCTTTTCAAGCAATTAGTTGATTAGTTAATTTGTTTGACTATGGACCTCAAATTGCCCAGTTTCTTTTTTTTTTATTAGAAGTATATAGAGATACAATTGAGGGGGAAACATTATCAAACCATCAGTAACCAATGTATATATACTTTGTTATCCAGGGGTAATGCCAAGACATGGATGACCACCTTGGGTTTCACCTGTTGCAGTTTCCCCCAGAACTCTTGTGTTAAATGGGTATCTCGTGGAGGAATGATATTGGCTTCTGGGATGGTTCCCCCATATTCCCACTCTCCAGTCTCCTATGAGTTCTTCATACACCCTCCCCCTCCCCATCCCCCTCCCTACACCTCCAAGTATCCTAGGGAGCCATCCCCCCATTACTCTGAGAATCATACAATTTGAAGTTATTGTTAGCTTTGCCGTCTAACCTACTGCTTCCCCATGTATTCTAGCTTCCACAGATGAGAGAAACCATTTGGCCCTTTAGTCTCTGAGATTGGGATACTTCACTTAGCATAATTCTTTCCATCTCCATCCATTTGATATCAAAAGCCATGATATCGTCTTCTCTAATGGCCGAGTAGTATTCCATTGCATATATGTACCAAAGTTTTTGTATCCACTGGTCGAGTGAGGGGCATCTGGGTGAACTCAGAGTCTGTAACAGGTGAAGGATGATTGACAGGTTGGGTGAGATTGACAGATAGACAGATGTGTGGTGTCTGTGGTTCCTAGCTCTCTGCTCAGAGGGCTTAGAACAATGCACTTAGAACCAACGTAACCAGCACCAAGACCTTGATTTCCGCCATAAGGAACCTGGGCCCCTTGGAGAAAAGGTCGGTTCTATGCTGAGGCAGAGAGAGCACGTGGAAAACCTGAAGTAGTCCATGGTTTCGGGAAAAGGGGGTGCTCAGAAACGATGGGAGGTGTTGAAAAGAGGCCGACCCAAAGACAAAGCTCCCAGTGGGTGATAACCGGAACAGGAAGGAAGGAAAGAAAGGAGGAAAGAGAGAGTGAGGGAGGAAGGAAGGAGGAAGGAAAGGAGGGAAGATGATTTGGGAAGGGAAGAGGGAAGAATACAGAGGCGATGGGGGCAAGATTGCAGGGGAGGAGCAAAGTGGAGAAAATCACCATCTGTCACACATCACAGCTGCAGGCAAAAATTGTCATGGCGTTTACAATATGTGGACAGAAGTATGAAAGATGCAGAATCTTTGCAGTTTCGAAGGCTAGTTATTCAATACAAAGAGAGAAATGGCATTCAGCTGTCTAGAGGCTTGGAAGTCACCACCTTCACCTTCACTGTGGCTGCCAGGTAAACCTCGCCAGTGGAAGCCTCGTGCATCTCTGCTTTTATGCACTGAGAAGGCAGAAAAATCTTTCTTGGGGTTTCCTTGCCAAAGAAAAGACACCCCAAATTGAGAGACTCTCTGAAAGAATCAAGGTCATGAAAGACCAGGAAATACTGAGGAACCGTCCCAGCTTGGAAGAAATCAAGAAAACAAGACGACTCAAAGGACCCTGGAAGTAGAAGATGAACACTAAGGAGACGACTCCTGAAATTTGAATAAGGCTCCTCTGAGCTTAGCTGACAGCACCATATCACTGGCGTCGTTATATCATTATATATAGCATTTGGAAAAGCTGTGTAAAAGGTAGACCGAAACATTTTGTATTATTTTGCAAGTTTTTTTGAGGTTGAAATTATTTCAAAATGAAACAAAAATGAAAACATTATACTAATTTTAGAAACTAAATGAATCCAAGCAGGCGTCTTAAACTACAGACGAATGGGCAGTGAAACCTGAGGTTCGGATGGAGAAAGCTGGAATTCCACCCTGGTCTGAGCTGTAGCCCGTCTTCCATTGATCAGGACTACATCCAAACAAGGAACCTGCGGACAGAGCCACCTTTTCTACTGCCTCCGCTTTTTCTTGGTGGAGTTTTACATTCTTCAGAGCTCAGCCTACCTCTTCCTGGATGTCCAGTGTTGCTTTTAGTTCTTTAACAGCTCAGGACTTCCGCCTCCCTCTGTCCTCCTTGTCCAGAGTCTGAGCTTCTCACTGTTTATTGATGTCTGCAGTTAGAGCTTCATTTCTTGGACTTGCACCCTTTAATCCTTTAAAGTAAATCTGTGATCAAAATGTGTGCCCTAATGGTAATTAACATCTCATTACAAAAGAGCTTATTCAATAGATCATTTTTCACACAAGGGGTGGTAGAAAGAGCCTTAGCGTGTCCTGTGCTGAAACAGAGGATGGAAATAATAGAGGACAGGGAGAAAGAAGAGTCCGGGGCGCTGAGGGGAGAATATCTTCTTCTGAAATCGAGGTTCTCAGACTGCAGTCTTGGTAGTGTTGGGCAGGAGGGTTTGGTGCCTGAAACAGCACTGTTTTCACAGTGTCCTGGAGGAAAAAGCAGACTCCAGGACCTCTCCTCAGTCCACCTGGGCTTTGCTCTCTTGGAAGAACAGAGTGTGCTGTGTACAGAGCACGGGGCTCAGCCCCGGAGCTTGCTTTCTGTGGACAGTGTGCTTGACTCCGAGTCTGTGATTTCACATTGTTCACGCAGAACAGAGGCATATTTTCTGGCTTAGATGTTCACGCGCCTGGTGGAATGAAGCGGATCAGAGTTCCACGGGCTTCTTCAGCCCAGAGCGTCTGAGCAGCTGGCGATTTCCCTGAGCGGCTTTGAGGCACACTGCCTTGCTGAAGAATCTAACAGAAGCCTGGCTGTGAGTTTTCCTGTGCTAAAGAGGCAGGGCTGAGCCTTTAGCTAAGAATATTGCAAAACACAAGGCTGGGGGCACCTTGGTGCCTCCTTCTGTGAATGAGGCCTTGCGCCCAGGATGGCTCCACTGGTGGTAAGCACTCCTCAGCCATAGCCTGAGGCCAAGCCAAAGCTGTGAGCTCCCTCCTGGCTCCCAGCTGAGACACACACCCCCTGCAGGGGGCAGGGAGGCTGTGACTCTGCTTAGGGGCTGGAAGCTGGAGGGATGCACAGCCAGCAGAGCCAGGGAGGTGGCTCTGATGAGCCCTTTGTGCTGCACACCTAAGGACCTACATTACATAAGGCCACAGCCTCAGCCAGGGACAGGTGAGTGGCGGAACACAAACAGAAAATGGACTCACTCCTACGAGGTCAGAACTCTGGCTCCAGGTTTCATACTAATAGCTGTCACATAATCTCTCTGGGCCTCACTTTCTTTAACTGCACAATAAGGAACTTGAGCTAGAAGACTCTAGGGTCCCTTCCGCCTCTAAAATTCTGAGACGCCATTTTGGGATTTTTGACTGAACGCCATTCATTTCCTATATAAACCTAATTTCATGAGAATTAAAAGTAGAATGTATTGCCTATTATTTATGGTTTTTATTGAGTGAGGGACAGTGAGAGAGAGAGAAAGAAAGATAGAAGCAATTTTATTTAGTTCTTCACATGGCTTTCGGTGCTCTGACATTTCGTTGTGTATGTGGTGCTGGAGTTTGAACCTGTGTCCTCACACATACCAGGCAAGTGCCGTAACCGCTGAGCCACTGCTCCAGCCCTTAATCAAGTCTTAATGAAAGTGTTCACAGAGAAGATAAAATGAATTTTTCTCATGGAAATTTTCATACACTGTTGAAACATATGACAAAAATGGAAGTAGAAATTGGTCATAAAACAGTGACTCTTTTCCTGTTTATGTTTTAAAGAGAATACATTATGCAGAAAGGTAAGTTTGGAGCTGTTTCTGTGAATGAACACCAACCTCCAGGTAATGCTAGGTGGCCTGCAATTCTAGCCTTCTGCAAGTAACTTTCCTTCCACCAGAAACAGATGCCTAAAACCCCTGCTCCTTACAGTCTGTCTGTTCATGCACAGCTGAGACTTCAAAGACTCTGCTCGAGTGCACACAGCATAATTTATGACTGAAGAATTAGTCATTTTACATTACCATAATGAAATGCCTGAGGCTGAACACTTCACAAAGAAAGGGGTTTATTTAGCTCACAACTCTGAGGACTGAAAGTCTGAACAACCTGGTACCAGCTCTGTCAAGGACAACCCTGGCTGCATCATGTCAGGGCAGGATGGAATGTGAGAGACAGTCACATGGTGAAACAGGAAGCCAGAGCCACCAGGGAGGGGCCAGGAATGACCTCCTGCTAGGCCCCCCATTTCAAGATCTCACTACCTCTGAAGATTGCCATCTGGGACCAATCTTCCAACGTTGGAAGATGCACTCACACCATATCCAAACAATAGCAAATGGTGTGAGGAAGCGTTGAGCCATAATGGTTTAAACTGTAAGATGCCATCTCATGTCCATCAACAGGAGCTAGTAGACTGTGGTTTGTCGATATGATCAAACACTTCCAGAAATAAAATGGGAACAAACTGCTCCTGCCACACACAATAGCCGAACCAAGTGGACACTCGTTAGTTCGCTCTTTCCTGTCTGTGGATGCCATGGAGGAAGCATCCTTGACATCTCTCTTCCTCCTGCCTAAACAGCCCCAGCAGCTGTGGAAGCTATCCATCATAGGGCTGAGTCCAGAAATAACCGATGAGTGTTTGAGAGGCCATTTTGAGCAATGGGGACACTCACGGACTGCGTGGTCATGAGAGAGCCAACATCCAGTGCTCCAGGGCTCTGGGTTTGTCCCTTATGCCTCTGTGGAAGAAGAGGATGCAGCCATTAATGCAAGACCACACAAGGAGGATGGAAGAGGTGTGGAACCGATGGGAGCCGTCTCAAATCAGGAGCCCAGTCAACTGTGGAAAAGGTCTTTGCTGGTGACATTAAAGAAGACGCTGATGAACATCACCCATGAGATAATTTTGAACAGTATGGGAAAATTGAGGTTATTGAAATCATGACTGATGGAGGTGGTGGAAAGAGGGACGCTGCTTTTGCAACTTTTGACAACCATGACTGAGTGGATAAGATTGTCCTTCAGAAACCATGCTGTGAATGGCTACAACTAGGAAGTGAGGAAATTCCTCACTGGCCAGTGCTCCATCTAACCAGAGGTTGAGGTGGTCCTGGAAACCATGGTGGTCGTCCTGGAAACCATGATGGTCATCCTGGAGGTGGTTTTGGTGGAAGTGACAAATTCTGTTGTGGAGGAAACTTCTGTGGTCATGGTGGCTTTGGTGGCCTTGTGGTGGTGCTGGATATGGTGGCAGTGTGGATGGCTATGATGGATTTGATAAAGATGGAAGCAGATTTGGAGGTGGTGGAAGCTACAGTGATTTTGTCAATTACTACAGTTAGTCAATAAATTTTGGACCCAGGAATGGAGGCCGAAATTCTGGACCTTATGGTCATGGAGGCCAATACTTTGTCAAACCATGAAGCCAAGGTGGCTGTGGCACTTCCAGCAGCAGCAGTAACGATGACAGTGGCAGAAGTTACTGCCAGGAAATAAAGCTTAGCAGGAGAGGAGAGCTAGAGAGGTGGGATGGAAGCTACAGGTTAGAGCAGATCTGGGAACTGACCAAGCACAATGGCGTCAGGGCCTCAAGCTTCAAAGAAGACATGGTTTAGACAATGCTCATGTGTGTGGGCAGAAAGACTCCAGGGCTGTATTTATTGTACAACAAGTTATTTTCTTTTCTGCTATGTGTAAAGTATAAAACATTCCAACAAAGGGTTTTAATGTAGACCTTTTTTCTTTTTTCACCATGTTATTAATTACTAAGTATAATGATCTGATCATGACACTGAATAATGTGTCTTTTTAAAAAATGATCATAACAGAATGAATAAAAACAGAGAGATTAAGTGAAGATGGGCAAATCAGGTTATCTACTGCATCACTTCATCCGCAAAACTCTGAAAAGTCTGATCTTTGTAGAAAGAAATCAGCATTAATGTTTGCGTGAGGTGGGGTGGGCAGGAAATGAGGGAATCCCCTGAAGTGGTGGAAATATTCTGTATCTCATTAGTGGTGTTGGCTACACAAGCATCTTTGCTTACAACAACTAGATGAGCTGTAAATTTAAGGTCTGTGAATTTCACTGCATGTGAATTATTGCTTAATAAAGTTGTTCATAGTTTAAAATTATTACTATCTCCACAGTCTCAGATACTTTCCTGGTAGAAGAACTTGAGATAAGCATTTTATAATAAGTATTGAAAACCTTGAAATATTCATATTTTTGATTCAGTAATTCCAGTTTTTTAAATATCATCCAATGATAAGTATAAATGTTGAGTGACAAATGTTTTTTCTATAATTATGATTACAACGTAATATATTTTTCCTAATATTTTATTACCCAAATTTTAAACATATGGAAAAGTGCAAGGAATTTTACAGTGAACACAATAATGCCCAACCACCATTTTGATTCTGCATTAACATTTTATTTTTTTACTTAGACATGCATGTGTAAATACCCATTTATTATCCAACTCTCCATCCATTGAAGTTATAAATCAATTTGTAAAAAATTTGGCATCTTTATTACAACATTGAGCCTTACGTTGCAGGACTAGAGGAAAATATAACAACAGGTATTTTTCTTCCTGAAATGTAATTCCATGAGTTTATGAATCTTACTGTGGGTGATCAAAATATTTTTAAAGTGTATTCCTGGAAATAGAGCTGAAATGACTCAGGAACAGATGGAGTAGCCGTCTGTGTGTTGCAATGTAAGGAAGTGGGGTAGACACCCCTCCTTTCAGATGCCTTCTATAGTCCTCCCTAGTGCCTGTAATTCTCCCATTAGTTAGCTGTTCTTTGGAGTTAATGCATTGATTGTCAAGTTTAAAACATGACTACTTGTAGGAGAAAGAATGCATGGAGCCACAACTGCTGTTCTCATTGTTCCTGTGTTGATACATCCCAATGAACAGCTCCTGAGCAGAGGAAACGCAGCCAGCTCAGGACAGGGCGGACACCGAGGGAAGGCTGAGCTCATGATGGTGATTCAGGATGGGGTGCTGGGCAGCAAGATGAACCTAGCATCTGAGGGTAGACAAAAAGGGAAACAAAGCACCTGAAAGCGCTGGGGTCATTGCTGGTGGCACTGGCCCCGTGTTCTGAATGGACTCTCAAGGGTGAAAACACAGTACCTATGTTGGTTTGCAATAGAAGGTTGGTAGATAGTCAAAATGAAGCTCTGATTTTGTTTGTAACTATGATAAATTCTGGGGTCACCCCAAATGCTGAGCTGTGGTTTACATTATGCATTTGGGGCACCCAGAGCTTGCAGTCCATCTGGCCACTTCCTGGCGAGCGCCACTTTGCCTTTCTGTTGAAGAGCCATGGGGAATAGGAACAGGCATCCTCAGGAGGCTCGGGGAAGCTCTCTGCCAATGCAGTCAACTGCAGCTCTGACCCAGCTTGTTTCCAAACCTGCAGGCCCTGTTGTTCCAGAATTAATATTTTGAATATTCAACACATCCCCAAGGGAGAGCAAAGGGCCTCCCCACCTTAGTTTCTCCTGCAAAACAAGTCAAGATGAGGTCTTTGCTGATGAAACTCTTGGCTTCTTCCTGTCCAGCTGTGCTTCATCCCCGTGGCTTTCCCTCCTGGAAATCCCAAAATAGTCACAGAGGCTTTCCTCCAAGCTAGACTTGACCTGGCCTGTCTGGCTGTTTTTCATAAGGGACTTTTATAAAACTCTTTTTTTTTTTCCTCTACAGAGATTTTTTTCTTAAAGTATAACCCTGGCAAAGCTGTGTTCCTGTCCTTTTTGCCATTCTTTAAAAATTCTAAAGTTTTTCTTTTCTTATCTCCTCATGGTCCAGGGCTTCCTTCTCTGGGTCCGATCCCAGGTTCTGAGAGGAACCTGTGGAAGAAGAGAGGCCTGGCTCCTTGATCCCAGTGGAGTCATCTGAGGCAATGACAGGAAAACATTTGAGACCCTGAAATGTGTCCGTCCATCTGGTAATCTTTCCATCTTGGCCTCAGCAAGAGCTTAGCTACATTTGCTTCTAACACCAAAGGGAAGAAAAATCCTGCTATCCACAGAGGGTGGGCTAGGTAAGGAGTCAGCCCCACTAGCAGTCCCAAAGAGTTCTGCTCAGCAGTGCCTCCACCAGAGCTCCCAGGTGGCTGTGTGAATGAGGGCTTCCTACCACCTGCTGTGCTTCTCCCCTGTTCAAATGCATCTCCCTTTAGGCTGCCAGCCCTGGGAAGGTGGAGCTATGCCTCATTTCCCCCTCCATTCCCAGTCCCCATCGCAATACTCAATGTGCAGGAGATGCTCAATGAATGTTGTAGGAGTGATGAGTTAGAGCCAGAGCCTCAAGACCCTAGACGGGCCCTCCTCCTTGGTGTACTAACTGCTCAGCCTCTCTCAAACACCTTTTTATCTTTTTCATTTGAAAAGTGGAAATAATATTCCTCTATACCTACTGAAGTCTCTCCAGGCTTACATGAAATAGCTGTACGTGAAAATCATCTGATGACTATAAAGAGATGCACAGATGTTCATTGCCATGGCATAACCCAAGGCAAGTGTGTGTGAGTGTGTGTGAGTCTATGTGTGGAGGAGGCTTCTCTCCTTTCTCCTGTTCAACTATCCTTTCAGGAAGGACAACAGTATCTGTCAGTTTTGAGAGTGTAGGGCATGTCACCTCTTTGAGCCTCTGTCTTTATCTGTGAATTGGGGAGATTCTGTTAGATGACACAGGTCTAATACACTGCCTTGCTCATTGTAAGCACCAATTAGATGGTCACGGGAGAAAGTCAAAGTAGTGTCATGAAAGAGATGGACACTGACATCAGACAGACATGAGTGCAAAGCCCTGATCTGCTACGAAGTCGCTGGGCAATCTTGGGCTAGTAACTTCTATTTTTAAATACCAATTTCTTCAGTTACAAAATAAGGCTAATACCAACACCAAGTGCATGGAATTGTTGCAATAAATGCCAACATGATGGACATGGGGTACTAAGCACATGGTAGACAGGGTAATTTTCCATTTCCCCTTCCCCCAAAGTGATGGGCTGCCATCTTCTCAGCATTCATGGGGAGGCAGAGTACACTGACCCCAAACATCCCACACAATGGAAAAGAAAGATTGAGCCCAAACCACTGTTCAAGATAAAACTTGTGGGCTAAGTGTTATGGTTTAGATATGAGGTATCCCCAAAAGCTTATGTGTCAAACAATGCAAGAACATTCATTGGTGAAATGATTGGGTTATGACAGCCTAACCCTAATCACTGCATTAGTCCACTGTTAGGGATTAGTTGGGCCATGACTGTGAGCGGGTAGGGTGTGTTTGGAGCAGGTAGGTTCCTAAAGTGTGACTTTGGGGTTTATGTTTTGTCCCTGGTGAGCAGAGCTGTCTCTGTGACTCTTTGCTGTCAGGTCCTGAGCTGCTTTCCTCCACCATACTCTTCCGCCACGATGTTCTGCCTCACCTTGGGCCCATAGCAGTGGAGATGGCTGTCTATGGACTGAGACCACCGAAACCATGAGTGCCAATCTTTTCCTCCTCTAAAGTTGCTCTTGTCAGGTCTTTTGGTCACAGTAGCAAAGAAGGTGACTAAAACACCAGTCCTTATCTACGTTTTACCTTGTACACTTAGCCATGCTTGCCTGATCTACTTTGGACCAAATCCCAAATCTGAAATTACTAATGGCTCTACCAATCTGAAAGTCATATTAGGAGTAAGCACTTCCCTTGCAGAGTCCAAGCCTCTGACGGCTATAATAGCTCCTTGTTGACCCTGTCAGACCTCCTCAGGGGGGTGGTCAGGGACATACCTTCTGAATGGGGACACTTCTGGTGGTAGCTGCTCAGGCCTTATTCAGATTTGATTTCTGCAGGTGGGCCCAGAGCGGCCCTGGTGGCCAGGCCTGCCTCCCCTTCCTGGGCAGCTTTCTCTGCTGTCTTAGGCTTACTAGCCTTTAGTTTCTGGTCAACAATTTTCGTGTACCTCGACTGCAAAGGCAGCAATTGTCCAAATTGTCTGACCTCGATTACTTGCAGCAGGTTAACCCAGGAGGCAACTTCTTAAATCAAATTATGTTTGCACACATCCTCCAATCTTCTGTTTCCTCTTGATTCTGTAATTTGTTGCTCAAGAAAAGTATCAGTGGGATTTTTATTTCCTGGCTTATACAGTATAAAATCATGAAAATTATAAGAAATCACAAAGAAAGAAGAGACTCTGAGATTCTGATAACACTGGCTTCATTTTAGACCAGGGAAGACTGCAAGTCGATATGTAATAGTAATAAGAGCAGCAACAATAACCACAACTCTTGCATTTTGAGTGCATATTACATGTGCTACATGGTTTGAGTAAGGTCTCATAAAGAAGTTGTCAGGCAAAGTATTTGCTCAAAATATTTCCTGTGAACTCTGGAAATAGTTTTAAGATCAATTTCAAAACTGTGATAATTGTACTCTTAGGCTAGCATAGACTGGTCAACAAGAATGGTGGTAGACGGGCACTAAATGATTGTACATGAACCTTAACAGATCCAGTGACAATTTTGAAAGGGAATGGAAGTTTTAATAAAGGTTTTGGGGTTTAATACAAATGCTGATTTTTTGGTGGCTATGCCAGCCAATCACGGCATACTCTAGAACAGTACATTGTTGGTACTGCGGGCCTCTGTAATCTCAAACACCCCCACTCGGACCTCCGTTTCCTTTCTCTGCAGTGCTGGAGTCAGCATTATCTCTTTCAGTTATCCTCACTTCTCCCTGGCCTCCTTCTGCAGCTTAAATTCTACACTTGCTCATTACGGTGATTCCCTTCCCCATGCTTTTGAATCCCATGCCACCCTCCTACTTCACTGTACTTGATTGGCAAAAACCACAACAATGGCTCTGTCTGGCCCTCTGCATCTTCTTCACCAGCCCCCTGCAGCCCATGTCACTGGAGGAACACAGGCCACACTGAGGAGCTTCACGTAAGTCCCTGTCACCAATTCAAGAAGGCCCCAGTGCTGCCAGAAACTGTATTTTCTGCTCCACTCTTCTGTTCTCCCTAACAATTGCCTTATCCTCTTCTTTGTCCTTCTACCCCCAACTAAAACTGCCAACTGAGGCCTCTAATGTCCTTCATATCATCGCTGAAACCGGGGAGGGTGCCTCTGTTCTTCCGCAAGCAGCAGCATGTGCACGTCTTCTTTACCTGGCTTCCAAGACGCCTTCTGCTCGTGTCTGTTCCTTCTCAGTCTCTTTGGCCGCATCTCCCTCATTTCACTGTCTCTAACTGTGGGTATGCTCTAGGCTTTGGCTGTTTGACTTCTTCTGTTTGATACACTCAAAACACCCACGGACCTCATTTGCCCTCAAGGTTTTAAATGCCATTTACATAGAGGTAACACCAATTTTTTACCCTCCACTTGCCATCCCTGCCTCTAACTGCCCTCAAATCCTGCTCAGATTGCCCCATCTAGTAAGCCCTTCTCCCTGCTTCTACCCTTGTGGTGGCTTAACTATAGTCACTACAGTCACCAGAGTGATTCTACAATGTCAGATGTGTCACTCCTTGGTGCCAAATCTTCCAGTGCTTTCCCGTGTCATTCATGGTGAAATCTGAAGTATTTACAACGGCCTACATGCTCAGTCCGTCTGCTTCCCCTCATCCTCTACCCCAGCCCTGCCTTAAATCTCTAACTCGATCTACCACTTTCCTTAGGCAGAGATTTATGTCTCTTTTTGTCATTGTTGTATCCCCATGTCCAGCACAGAGAATGTTAAGTACATTAATCAATAAATCTGTGCTCAATCCTAACAAGTTGGGTAAAAACATGGGTTTTTGGTTTTTTGAGGAAAGAACAATCACTAGGCAGTGAGTTTTCTTCTTTCCCTCTTTTTCCCTTCCACTAACTCCCAAACTCACAGCTAGTTATGAAGTTGAAGTGTTTCATGGTGCCTGAGGTTCAGTTTCCTTCCTGCCGTTCTGGAAAGATCTTGCTGACAACGGGGAGAGAAAGTCTGTGGAGGCAGAAGTATAAACTTACTTTCTTGTGATTGCTTCCAGGACACAGAGGTGCTACCATAACGCTGAGTGGTGGCTTGTTATCCTAACATAATTCCAGAGACTGCATTGGCCCATGCTTGAGCTCATGGTAAGAAATGGAGAGGAATGAATTGGGTGAAAGAAGAATTCACTGAAAGTCAATATCAGACAGAGTCTCAGGGACTCAGAAATTTGGGTGCATCTAACAAGGAAAAGTACAATGGTGCCAAGCCAGTGGCAGCAGAGTTGCCAGTTCACACCAGAGAGGAGGGATAGCACAAACAGAAGGAGAAACAATGAAAAATTCGGCACAAAAAATCCTGTAGAACAGAAGAACAGTCTGAAGTTAGCTGATCAGAGGGGCTTGGCGAACTGGTGCTTGAAAAGTGTTCTGTGTTTCTCAACTGGCAGGAAAAGAACCAAGGCTGGAGCCATTCTGAGGAAGCCACATTACAGCATGCTGCTGTGGGAGAGCAGGTGATCACAGCAAACGATCACATACTGTCCCAGCAAGTACTGTGGGGCCTGGGGTGTACCCAGCAGAATGTGAGTGAAACAGGTACCGAGCCTATACCCAAGGGGATTCAATCAGAGGAACAGATGTGAAGGCAACTTATGTTTCCTTTGAGTCTGGAGACCAACTGAAGAAGGTGAGGAAACGGCCAGGCATGAATAAACTCGAGGAGTAACCCTGGGAAGGCTGTGCTCCCGGGAAGCAGAGTGTGAAACCTGTGGCTCCCCTGCCCTATGAGCAGAGTTCTTGGGAGGCTCCTGAGATCCAGACTCCCAGGAAAGACTGGAATCTGCCTGGCCCTAGGATGGTGTTGATCTCGTCTCTCCAGAGTAAATGCCTCCCAACAAAGTCCCTAAGGCCTGATTAGAGCAAGCCCCAGCCTCTGGAACCCCTAATGTACAGCTCCCCCAATCTCATCCCGGAAGTGCAACAATGTGGTCCACTTGGACAAAACTTCAGTTGACATTGCTGCCCATTCTATCCTGCCTTGTAGTGGTGAGAAAGGAAGTTGACTTCAGTTTTAGAACACGCCAGCTGGCAGATCATTTAGGAAAAGAAAAAAGGGATTAACATCCCCTAGCCCTTGCTCTCTTTGTCTTTTAGAATTCTCCTTTTGCTTTTTCAGGGGGGTGTTCTTGCAGTCCTGATTGATCATGCTTGTTTATTTTTGTTTTGTTTATCTTGTTTCTCTTTCTCTTCTTTCTTCTTCCTCCAACACCAAAATTCTTTTATTCTCTCTTTCTCTTTCCCATTACTTTGTTTTTATTTATCTATTTGTTTTCCTCCTCCTTCACAGGCATTACTTGGTGCATATCTTCTGCTTTTTCTCTGTTCACACTTTGAATATTCTAAACATTCTTTTGCCTTCTGATCACATTTTCTTTTCCCTCTATGGACTGCATTTTGACCGTCTTTTAGAACTATTTGCTTTATACAACTCCTGCCCCCACCATTCATGTTGTTGTGGTTATTAATACTGTGGATGGCATAACTGACCCCTGTTGTTTAATGCTACATCTAGTTCAGGGCTGTTTATTGGTTTTGCTTGTGGCAATTGGTGGCCTCATCATTTCTGTTTTCATGATCATTAGTATTGCAGATGCCATGGTGGACACTGTGCATTTACTCTAACGCTGTAGAACGTTTCCTTCTGCCATTACTACTGTTTTTTCCGTCTTATCTCTGAGGTGCTGGGAATCTACCAGGACACTACACGTTCAACACTATTGCTGCTGAGCTAAACCCAAACAAGAGACAGTGCACTTTCCTTCACACACAAATTACCCACGAACATACTTCAGTGATACTTTAATACATAGAATAGAAGAGATAAAAACTCCAAAGTAATAAGCAGCCAAAAGTAGGGGAGGGACTTCATGTCCCACTAATGGACATCCACTCCGACAGAAAAATCAGAGAGAATTAACGAAAAGGCTGTGGAGACCATACCTACAAATGGTTGCAATACAGTGACTCTAGAACGGTTTGGCAAAAGAAGCTGTGTCTCAGAAAGGCCCACATAGGAAAACTGAGTAGAAATTCATCCCAACAGATGCATAAAACTCAACACAAAATATGAAAAAAATAAGGAATTCTTATTTTACAAGAAATTTGAAAAACAAGGTACAATGAAACTTCCCAAAGTTACAGTTCACCAGCAACTAATTTCAAAGATATTAAAGTGAATGAAATAATAGATAAAAAATTTCAAAAGAATTATTATAAAAAATGATTAATGAATTCCAAGACAACACAGAAAAACAAGTGAATGAATTAAGAAGTCAGTATAGGGTGTGAAAGAAAAGTTCAACAAAGAAAGATACTGAAAAAGAACCAAAAAGAAATTTTAGAAATTAAAGACATAACAAATCAAATGGAATGTTGAACTGTTTTAAGTCAGAATCTCCGAGCTGAAAGACAAAGTGACTGGCTTTCAATATGCAAACAGGATGAAGGGAAAGAAAAGTCACCACAGCTAGTGTGATGCTTTGGATATGAGGTGTCCCTCAAAAGCTTATGGATGAGACGTGCAAGAAAGTTTAGAGTGAAATGTTACCTTAATTTAATCAATGTATTAATTCCCTGTTGGGATTAATTGGGTGGTCAGTGTAGGCAGGTGGGGTTTGGATGAAGATGGTAAGTCCTTGGAGCATCCCTTTGGGATATATGTTTTTGTCTCAGGTAAGTGGAATGCTCTCCCTGCTTCCTGACTGTCATGTCCTGAGCTGTTTTTCTTCATAATATCCTTATGTCCAGAATAAATACCTAATGTATCTCAATACCCTTGGGAAAAAATAATTCCAAAACCAGTAGACAGAAGGAAATAATTAGAATCAGAGGTAAAATTAATGAAATAGAAAATAAAAAACAATATAGAGAATCAGTGAAATAGAGTTTGTTGTCTAAAAAGATAAACAAGATTGATAAACCCTTAGCCAAACTAACCAAATTTAAAAAAAAGAAAATATACAAATTAATAAAATTAGAGATGGAAAAAGAGAAATCATCATGGATGGACATCACAGAAATCCTGAGGATCATTAACAACTATTTTGAAAACTTACACTACAATTAAACAGAAATCCTAGAAGAAATGGATACATTTCTAAAGACAAATTACCTGCCAAAATTGAATCAAGAGGACATGGAAAATCTAAACAGACCAAGATCAAGTAATCGGAATGAAACAACAATTAAAGAGCTTTCCACCAAAGAAAAACCCTGGACCAGATAAGTTCTTAGCAGATGTCTACCAGACCTTTAAAGAAGAACCAAAGCCAATGTTCCTTAAATTATTCCATGAAATAGAAATGGATGGAACACTTCCAAATTCTATCTATGAAGCCAGTGTCACCTTCATACCAAAGCAAGATAAGAATACATTAAGGGAAAAAAATGAAAGGCCATTATCATTGATGAACTTAGATGCAAAAATTCTTAATAAAATACCAGTAAATTATATTCAAAAGCATATTAAGAAAATTGCACATCATGATTAAGTTGCTTTTATCCTAGGGTTGCAAGAATGTTTAAGTAAGCAAATCAGTATGTTTACCACATAAAAACAATGAAGAGCAAAAATCACATAGTCATCTTAATAGATATAGAAAAAGCCTTTGACAAAATTCAATTCTTATTCATGATTTTAAAAAAAACACTGAGGGAACTAGGAATAGAAGGAACTTACTTCAACATCATAAAGACTATATATGGCAAATGCAAAGTCAATGTCATAGAGAATGGGTAAAAATTGAAAGCATTTCTGTTAAAATCCAGAACAAGACAAGTATGCCCACTTTCACTACTCTTAGTCAATATAGTGCTAGAAATTCTAGCCAGAGCGATTAGACAAGAGATGAAAATTAAAGGGATACAAATAGGGAAATAAGAAGTCTAAATTATGTCTGTATGCTGATGACATGATCTTATATCTAGAAAATCCAAAAGCTCTAAGAATAGTTCTAGAGCTGATAAACAAAATAAGCAAAGTAGCAGTTTACAAAATCAACTTAAAGAATAGCTTTCCTAAACAACATAATGAATCAGATGAGAAAGAAATCAGGAAAACAATCCCTTCAAAATTATAAAAAGACAAGCAGTAGGAACAAATCTAATCAATGAAGCTAAAGATCTCTGCTATGAAATCTATAACACTGAAGAAAGAAACTGAAAAAATACAAGCAGATGGAAAGAGTTCCCATGTTCATGGATAGGCAGAATCTGTACTGTCAAAATGACCAGACTACCAAAAGCAGTACGCAGATTCAAGGCAACGCCCATCAAAATCCCAATGGCATTCTTCACAGAACTAGAAAAAAACAGTCCTGAAACTCATTTGGAAGAATGAAATTCCCAGAATAGTGAAAGCAATTCTAAGCCAAAAAAAAGCAATGCTGGAGTCATCCCAATACCTGCCTTCAAATTACACTACAAAGCTATGGTAACAAAGGCTTTATGGTACTCGCAAAAAAAGCAGACACAAAGACTAATGGTACAGCATAGAAAACACAAAGACAATCTCACATAGATATAGTCATTTGATCCTTGACAAAGGTGCGGAAAACATACATTGAAGAAAAGATAGCCTCTTTAACAAATGGTGCTGGGAAAACTGGTTATTCATATGCAGAAGAATGAGGCTAGATCCTTATCTCTCACCCTACACAAAAGATAACTCAAGATGGACCAAACTCCTAGAAATTAGATCAGAAACTACAACTTTTAGAAAGAAAAACAGAGGGTGAAAACTCCAATATATAGGCATAAGCAATGACTTTCTCGGTAGCACCCCTAAAGCTCAGGAAATAATGCCAAGCGTTAATAAATGGTATGAGATCAAATTAAAAACTTCTTCTGTACAGCAAAGGAAATAATTTAGAATGTGAAGAGAGAACCTAGAAAGTGAAATAACATCTTTGCTAGATACTCTTCTGACACAGGATAAACATGTAGAATATATAAAGAACTCAAACAACTTAACATCCCAGAAACCTTATTGATAAATGGGCTAGTGAACTAAACAGACACTTCTCAAAGGAAGAAATACAAATGACCCACAACTATACAAGAAAATGTTAAACATCTTTAGCAATTAGGGAAATCCAAATCAAAACTATACTGAGATTTCATCTCAAGTCAGTCAGTCATCAAAAATGCAAACAATAGTAGCTGGCTGTGGTGGTGCATGCCTGTAATCCCAGCAACATGGGAGGCTGAGGCAAGAGGATCACAAGTTCAAAGCTAGCCTCAGCAACTTAGCAGGGCCCTGAGCAGCTTAGCGAGACTCTGTCTGAAAAAAATATATATGTAAAAAAGGTCTGGGGATGTTGCTCAGTGGTTAAGCATCCCTATTTTCAATCCCTGGTACAAAAAAAGAATAGTAAATGCTGGAGGATGTGGAGAAAAGGAAAACTTTACACTGTTGATGGAATTGTAAGTTAGTATGACATTATGGAAACTAGTATGGAGTTTCCTTAAAAGACTAGGCATGGATCCACCATATGACCCAGGTATATCAATCCTTAAAGAATTAAAGTCATCAGACTTCAGTGATACATGCATATAGCTGTTTATAACTGCACAACTCACAATAGCCAAACTATGGAATCAGCCTATGTCCATCAACAGATGAGTAGTTAAAGAAATGTGGTATATGTGCACAATGGAGTTCTATTCAGCCATAAAGAAAAATGAAATTATGTCATTTGCAGGAAAATGGTTAGAACTTGAAAACATTATGTTAAGAAAAATAAGCCCAACTCAGAAGGTCAAGGGTCGCATGTTTTCTCTAATAAGTGAAAGGTAGGAAGGAAAAAAAGAAAATTGGGAAGGTCGATCTCATGAAAATTGAAGGGAGATGAGTAGAATAGAGAAAATGGGCCAGTGGAAGGGAGGACAGTGGGGAAAGGGGAAATACTGGAGAATTACATTGGGCAAATTACACTGCTATGTTGTGTGAGTGTATGAATACATAGCAACAAATCCTATCAGTATGCACAACTATAATGCACCAACAAATAACTTGGAAACATTTTTTTAAAAAAAGTTTGAAAAAGGAATGGAAAAGAATATGTAGGGAGAAAATCACATTTTCCTTAATGGAGAATAAGGTCACCCTAGAGCAAACTTTGAATTCAAAACCATGAGCTCCAGGTTGGCCATGCCAAATGTTTACTGCGTTGCAAGACACCGGCATGTGTTCCTATCAGACAAGAGCATACTTCTCTAACGAATAGGCTGGGCATTTTATCTAATATGTTTCCTGCTAAAATAATTATTTGTGATGTGAAAACTGCACTTTCCCCCAATGTTACCTCCCTTCTCTTTTGAAGGTCAAATTCACTTCCTTCTCCTTGAGCCAGAGGCTGTTACCGTGTTTCCCAGGTGGAGGTGGAGGAGGGACACCAGTCTTTCAATTGGCCAT
Organism: Aplodontia rufa; assembly: GCA_004027875.1. Taxonomy (NCBI): domain Eukaryota; kingdom Metazoa; phylum Chordata; class Mammalia; order Rodentia; family Aplodontiidae; genus Aplodontia; species Aplodontia rufa. The sequence goes on from PVKS010005725.1 coordinate 74,357, forward strand.
CAGTCTTGCTGTGCAAGTGGACAGATCTGCTTCAACCCTGCCACCTGTGTCTCTGTGACCGTATGTGGAGAGGCAGATGGAACGATGACTGAATATCCCTCCCCATCCTGTGTTAATGCCTACGTTTTGATTGGGAATTGTGAACAACTGAAGCCCTGTTCATAGGCCCAGGATTGTAGGCATTTCAGGTTACACTTGGAGAGAAATGTGGCAGGAGCAGTCTCCTGTCACCATTGTCATGGTGTTGTCTGGGTCTACCCTGCTTCCTGTCTACTCCCAGACTTCTTTCTGCTCCAAGTCTTTCCCAAGTCTGCTGTCTTTGGGATGATGAACTCATGCTAGGATTATAGCGGTAACAGCTGGTGTCTATTAAGCAGTGACTTGTGACGTGCCCTGCGCCTGAGTTAACCATCACAAAAGCCCCTCGAGGTGGGCGCTACTATTACACCTATTTGGCCTAAGAGAAACGAGACTGAGAAATCGAGGAGGGGGCCACGCTCTGGCAGCTGAAAAGTAATCAACACGGTGACCGGAATCACCACTGTCAAGGCCTCTTCCTCCCACTGCTGGGTGACAGGCAGAGGGGCAGAGGTGGGTGCCAGGCAGGAGTCCAGGAGCAGGGAAGAGGGCTCCTTTTGAGTAATTAGTAAGTCATGGGGTGGAATTTGAAATTCCTGGTGTGTGTCCTTCAGGGTGGCCACAGTCTACACAGGAAGGAATTACATGGGGATTCAAACAGGGTCCATCCAGCACGCTGCTGGAAGGAAATGGATCAACCAGTCCAGATTTCCACTGAAAGGACACTGGGGAAGAACTGCTGTGTGCCTCACAGAGAGCAAAGCCTGAGCAGGGTCTCAGAAAGTTGAACCCCAGCTGGGGGAAAGCAGTCTGCTTCAGGCCACCATATTCAGCCCGGTGCCAAATCCCCTCTCACCACTGTTACTGCCCAACCATCTTCTGAAGGAATGCTGTGCTTCCCATCACTATGCACGGCCCGGTGACCATCAAGCTAAGTTGGGGTGGGTTCAGTGTGCGGAGAGGACTGATGAGTAAGTGCTGGAACAGGACAGCGGACCAAAGCCCACACTGCAGGTGGCTCTGGGATCCAAGGGCTGCCAGTGAGAAGAGTACATGGGAGAGTCCTGACATCTGCCAAAAAGCAGAAGCATGAGGGCTGCAGGGAGGCTCCCCTGCTCCCTCCTGCTACTGTCACTTTGATTGACTGGAGACTTCTTAGCCACACTGTGGAGGAGGCATGGGGTCACCTCAGCAGCATCCTCCTCCTGTGCTCAACTGTGAGCTCCTTGAGGCTGATCCCATCTGTGAAAGGGGACTCACTGTCTCAGCAGGCTGCTGCGGGAGGGCTATCGATGCCACCGCCTACAGCAGGAGCCGGTATGGTTATGAATTGTCTAGAGGGAGAAGTGGGGGAGACCACTTTCAGGTGGCTGTCTTACTCCAGAGTCTCTTGCAAATCTGAGGGGCTCTGGATGGGGACTTAGGATCCTGACTCTGCTCTTGGTCCTTTCAATCAACCAAGTTGCCTTGCCCAGTGATCCACATTTCCAGATTTCATTTTTTTGGGATAACATAACGAAAATGTTGCTTGAAAACAACCGAGATCAGTTTTAGCTCTAAGTTTCTCCAATATTTTGTTTACAAGAAAGGGCCAACTTACCCTTAAATCTGGCCCTGCTTAACTAGCAAATTCTTAAATATTTTTTAAACAGCTGAATTATGCTACAGAGGTTTTCTGTCTTTGTAATGCGAAACTACATGTGAACTTGAGATTAAAAGAATGTAAGAAGAGAATGTAGCCAGAAGCCAACTTCCTGATAGAGCCTAATTTGAAAAGCACTATTCTGTGCAAAGTCCCACCTGAGAGTAAAGGCTTTCGGAGGACCACTGCACACACACAAGCTCACCAGTAATGGTGAGGCCACTTCTGAAGCTGTGCTTTCACCTGGCCTCTGAAAGATACCCTTGTGCTCTATAATCCATGCATAAAAAGAATCCTTTACCAATGGTTAAACAAGTGACTGGTGTAAAGAGAATTTCAGTAATGGGGAAATTAGTGAAAATAACTTGTATATGAAAAAAATTACAGTATAATAATGGAAGTGCTAAAGAGTGACCCGTGTCTAAATATCTGTATTTCTATTCAACTTACATTTCTCTCCCATGTGACTTCCATTAAATAAATGTTCATTTATTTCCAACTCTGCACAAAGCTCTCTTCTAGGCACTACAAGGGTTAAAAAGATGAATCATCTATAGAGACTCCCCTCTGCAAAGAGCTGATTAGGGGGCACGGGGCATATACGTGAGCAATTGAAGCAGGAGGGGAAAAGCTCACTTACCAAAGAGAGGCGTCTGATGAGGTGGGGGCCCATCCGCAGGGCAGAGAGACTTATTCCAGTAGGAAAGTGGGGCCACTTTGAGACACTTTCCAATCAGTTCTAAATGAGTGGGAAGGAGTTTTAGGAAGAAGAAAACAGCTAGTTTTGTTGGATTAATACAGGCCTGGGAGACTAGGGAAATACTAGGAATTAAAAGGCCAAATTTAGGCCACATTTGACCACCGAAAGCCTGGCTAAGGAGTTTGAACTTTATTCTCCAAGAAAAGACTAAACCATGAAAAGTATTTCAGCTAGACGACTGCGTAAGCATAGCTGGGTGTCAGAAAGATGTTCGTCAGGCAAGAGGAAAACAGGAGAAAGAGGAAGCAGAGGACCGGCGAGGAGACTATGGCAGTAAACTACAGAAAAGAAGCAAGTGACTGAAGCACGCAGTGACAGACGCTTTGGAGAACATGGGGTGGTGCTCAAGGGCTTGTCAGGTGCTGGTCTCTGCCATGCAGCTGCTGGGCAGGAGGAAGAGTCACAGAGGCCCAGACAATGAATGCAGCTGGGAATAGAGGACACAGGAATTGAGATGTGCTGTGAGGTTCTGAGCACTTACGTTCCGGAATGAAGGTAGGACTGGGTGATGCACTTGCTGGCTTGTGAGAATACGAGGCTAAATGGAATCACCAAGGGAGACACCACAGAGAGAAAAGAAGTAGACCAGTTCCCCATAGTCAATCATGGTCCAAAACTATGAAATGGGAAATTCCAGAAGAAAGCACTTCATACACTTTGGCTCATGCATTGTTCTGAGTGGTGTGATGAAATCTCAGACCTTGCCTCTGTCCCAGGCATGAACTGTCCTTCCATCAGAGATCCACACTGTACATGCTACCCTCCTCTCAGTCACTAAGAAGTCATCTCAGGTATCAGGTCAATTGTCACAGTATCCGAATGCTTATGTTCAAAGAACCCTGTTTTGCCTAAAAATGCCCACAAAGGGCAAGGACAGTGAAGCTAGCAATTCCAAAAGACCAAAGACGAGATATAAACTACTTTCTTTAAGTGAGAGGGCAAAAATAAGAACCACAAGGTAAAAATAAGTACCCTAAGATATTTTGAAGAGAGAGAGAGACCACACTTACGTAACTTTAATTAAAGTATTTCATTGTAATTGTTCTGTTTTATGATTATTCATTGATGTCAATCTCTCACTGTGTTACATTTATAAATTGAGTTTTATCACAGAGGTGAATGGATTGGGAAAAGTCGTAACATGTACAGGGTTTGGTATTACGCACGGTTCTGGTAGCACTCAGGGACTTTGGAATGTACTCCCAGGGCCAGGGAGGGCTACGGCCTGAGCCTGTGTTTAGGGAAAAAGAGGAGGAAGACAAAGGGGCAAAGGTGTGTGAAGCAGAGGTACAAACAAAGCTGGGAAACAAAGCGTTGCAGGGGAGGGAAGAGAACCTCAGGAAAGTGGCGCGGCCGGCTCTACCAAGCAGTCACGGCTTTTGAGGACGATGTCCTTCAGACAGAAGCCTCAGCCAGACCTCCCTAAGCCTAACGGTGAAATGTCCCTGCGTCAGCTGCCCTCATTCTACTTTTCCTCTTTCAATAATTTTATGGACGGGTCTCTTGTGGACATATGTACTTTCATTTCCCTTGGGTAAATACCGTGGAATGGACTTTCTGGGTTTGCGCCGTCTTCTGGTTTAATTTCTGAAAGTCTTAATGAAAGATCGGTATTATTCCCATTCATCTTCAGTGCACTTTACCTCCTGGGGACTCGGGCGAAAGGCGCCTGAGCCTTTCCCACCTCAGGGGTTTTTATCAAAGCCATTTCCCCTCTCCCCCAAGTCAGTCTGCTGTTGAGTGACAACCAGGAGACCAGATAAAAGAATCTTTGCTACTGTAAGCTAACTCATATTACCAACCCAGACAGATACCCGATAACGCAGTTAAAGTGCAGTTTCCATTCGAACCTCACCTGCCTTGTGTTGTGCTGTGTGATCTGGCAGCAGTCACATCGCTCCCCCACTAGGACTATGTATGTAGCAGAGGGGTCTCATCCCAGAGGAGTGGGTGGAGCTAGCTCAGACACCGACCAAGAAAGCTAGGACCCAGACCAGAGGGTGAAGTTGGGCAGAGGGGGCCTGGAGCCCAGAGGTGGACATAGGGCCCCATGGGAAGTGTTAAGAAACTCCCTCTGCATCCTAACAGAAATGGGCAGTCATTGAGGGTTTTAAGCCTGGGATAAGCATAATAGAATTTGTGTTCTGAAGAGAGTTATCTGGATGAAGTGTAGACCACGTTTAGAAGAGGACAAACGTGGGTGTGAGGAAACCAGCTAGGAAGCAGTTTCACTCGTCCGGCAAGGGGGTCAGAATGAGGAAGTGGAAACGAAGAAGAAGGCTTGCAAGATGTTTCAGAGCCAGGTTGTGGCCTCATCAACAGTAACTCAGAGTTTCTGGCCCGTGAATTCCTGCCACACAACGGTAGTAATGGTAGTTGTTGTCAGTGATGTGGTTTTACTACAATCATTACCACTATTATTTATGGAAACTCCTAGTATGCGTATCGTCTAGCACAGTGAACAGAGAAAAGGCTTTGGAATTAGAAGTCTCACACTCAAGGCCTCATTTTGCTGATAACTAGCTGGGGTTAAAGAAAGAAATTGAATCTATTTTTATAAATTGTCCCAGCTCCCAAAAAGGTGTTCTTTAGTTTACTGTGCAAAGAGAGCTAAGAACTCAGCTCTGCTCCAGCAGCTCCAGGACCTGCAGTGCTGGGGCACAGGTAGGCAGCCGGCAGTGGTGCTGCAGGTCTCCTGGGGGCTCTACCCACGGATCCTGCTTCTGCTCGGTCAGCCTCCCGTTCTCTGGGCACCCAATGCCTATGCCCGTTTCCCCAAACACTTCATCTCAGGTCTTCTTGCAAGCTCTTCTTTCTCTGGATTTGCTCCTTTCCCTTAGCTTAAATCTCGCTAGTGTGGGGCATTAGGGACTGGAAACATCTAATTAGCTAACTCTTGTTAAAGTGGGAACTGCTCACAGTGTTGGGCCTCACAGGCACTCCCAGAGGATTCACTGGTACTCAAAGTCAAAATGATGCATAAAACATTGTTGTTAATCATGTTCACCCTATCTACCTATATCTATCTATCTATCTATCTAATCTATCATCTATCTATCTATATCTACCTACCTACCTTTCTCTTTCAGAATAATTACAAAAAAGAATTTTGAATATACTAAGCATAAAGAAATGAAACATGTTTAAGGTGATAGATGTGTTAATTACTCTGAGCAACCCAGAATACATACACATCAAAATATTGTACTGCTCCTCATGAGCATGTATGAATATTGTGTCAATAAAAAAATAATGAAAAGGTAAAAGTGGCCTGGGTGTGATCATCAAGAGTTGGGCAAGGTTAACTACAAATAGACTCTAGTGTGCATTTCCAAGGGAGGAGTTGCAGGTGCTTCAAGATGTGATGGCGCCTGTCCCACCGGGCACCCTCAGCAAGGGCAATACCTGGAACATAGATCATGCAGCTCAAGTCCTGCGGAGAAGCAAATTCTTTCAAATATGACCAAGCAGGGAGAGATCTTCATGAATCTACAGCTTTTTGAGGAGGTATAATCTAAATTCAAATGGAAAAAGAAGGACAGAAACTAAAAATATTGGAAACTGGACTTTTATTAAATCACAAGAAACAAAGCACTATAAAATGAATTCAAAAATTTCATGCAACAGAAAAAATTCACTTCAGATTTCTTGAGTGTAATTACATATAGAATATTGTTGTATTTTGAGTATATCTTGATAACTTTCTCTTCAGTGCTAGGGATCAAAATGAGGGCTTCATGCCTGGTATGCAAAATGCTCTACCACTAGTGTACTTTCAGCTTCTTGACAATTTTTGATAAATAAATACAGTCAAGTGTGAAATACTTACATCAACCCAGAACTCTTCACTCACACTTTCACAGAGTAGGCTTTGAGACACAATGTGGGTTCCACGAAAGGAAAAGCCAGAGACTTGCTGTGGATCAGGTGTTGAATGTAGGAGAGAAGAGTGAAGAATATCCCCAAACTTCTGTCCTCAGAAACTGGGTGCATAAAAGTGCACCACTACTAGGTGTGGATGACTGGAGGTTTGTGGTGAAATCGGTAGTTAGTTCTGGATATCAGGAAGGAGTTGATTCACACGAGGCGCAACTTCACATGTGAATAAGCCCTTAGAAGACTGACCACCAGAAGCAGCAAGGAGACTCTCACTGAAACAGCAATGAGCTCAATTACGCATGTTAAATTCCCAGTCACTGAAACGCAGTGCTGGTGGGGCTGGGAGAGCTGGTTTATGGACCAGCTGCAGATGTCGTTTGCATATTGGCCATTGGAAGAGCAGAGGTCAGAGCCACGAGTGTTCCCTGCCTTTTTAACCCTATCACCCTAATTCTGGGAATTTATTCCTAACGAATTATATTTAAAAATTATACCAAATAATCTAAAATACAGAAAAAGTTTTACTCTCACCAAGTGCTCCCTGCAACTTTCTTTATAGCAATAAAATAGAGGGACAATTGAAACGACCAGAAAAGAAGAGGATCTAGGTTACACAGGGTGCATTTGGACGGAATACCACAACAGCAGCTCGTTCCTGTTGACTGCTTTTTGTGTGCTTAGCTGACCTGTCTCACGTGATCTTCGGAAGGACCTGTGACACGCACACCAGGTGCCGCTTGGCAGAATCTACTCTCAATTCACCAGTGACCCACGCGAGAAACATCATGCTGCATAACATCACGCAGCCAGCTAGTGGTAAAGTCGAGACTCGGGTGCAGGCAGCACAGCTCCTGAGCCAGGTCCCCATCCACGGTAAGCGCACACCACTAGGCGTGCATTTGGAGAGACTGGAAGATATTTTTAAAAATACAAAAAACAAGCTCTTTCCTTTTACATGAGACTATTGGATTTTTAAGTTAGACGCTCATTAATTAAGTTTTGCCAAAGAACTTTCCTCTGACAGGAAGAGGAAACCCAGGTTGAATAGAATGGCCTTTCAGAGGTCGATGATGTGTGGAAGGAGACTGGATCAGGGGATTTAAAGCAAGCCATGGAGCGAGGGGAACCAAGAAACAGAAGAAGGGCAAGAGAGGCAGAGAGAGATGGAGAAGGAAAGAGAGGAAATCGAGAGCAGAAGAGGAGAGGGGACGGCCGATGGGGTGGGAGAGCGGGGAGCAGGGGATCCTGAAGAAGGGAGGCAGGAACCACAGCAGCCTTTGCGGCCTCGCATGCATGTGCTGGAAAGCACTGCTCCAGCGGAGAGCTGAAGGCACTGATCAAGAGGTTAGGCTGTCCAGTGGTACTGGGATCTCCAGGGGCTCTTTCTGTACTGTTTCGCTGTGTGTGTGATGTGTGTGTCTGTGTCTCTGTGTGTGTGTGTGGTCTCATTTGTCTAAGTATGCATGTACAAATAAGTATGAAATATGTATTCAGAAAGTGTAATGAGCAACTATGAAGAAAGCAGCATGGTCTGTCAGACTGCACAAAGGCACAGCTGGCTCTGAGTGCCCGCCTCTCCGTGACTTCCTCTTGGACACACACACACCTAAGTCCACACTCCTCTCTAGAAAGGCATCATCACTTGTTATCTCCTTTTTGTCCTTTGTCATTATGTCATGGTCATTCTCCAAGGGGATGTCTTCTCTAGAGTGGTTGGACCTATTGGATATCTGGATATAATTTAATCAACCCCTGTTAGTGGATTCTGAATTCTTGGTTCCTATAAACAATCGATGAGTATCCTGGCACAGTGAACCCTCAGAGGTGACATGTGAGGATCCAAGAGAATGTGATTTTTTTCAAGATCCTTAAATCACAGATTACTCAAGCATCTTTCAGTGGGAGCACAAGTGTCTTGTTTCAGTTTATTTTTTCACTGGAGTGACCGAAAGACCTGACAAGAACAATTAGAGTAGGCCAAGCTTATCTGGGGCTCACAGTTTCACCAGCTTCAGTCCATGGTCTGCCGACCCCATTACTCTGGGCTCAAGTGAGGCAGAGCATCACGGCAGAAGGGTGTGGAGAAGGACAGCTGCTCAGGACAAGAACAGCAGAAAGTAGAAACACGGCTCCTCTCAACAGGGACAAAATGTGTGTTCAACGGAAGTCCCCAGGGACCCAGCTCCTCCATCTACCCCTGACCTGCTACAGTTACCACCAAGGTAATCCATTCAAGTGGGTCACTGCACCGATTATGTTTAAGCCTCTCAGAAGTCAATTCACTTCTGGAATTTCTTGTATTGTCTCACACATGAACTTTTGGGGACATCTCATATCTAAACCATAACACCTCTCATCTCCACACCTGCTGATTTGGGTTACTGACTTCTTTCCAATTTTTCAAATGGCTTTGTTGAAATGCACACTCAAAATCTCCCTTTTCTTATCTCACAGTGCCTCAAGAATATTAAATT